>CAUYON010141264.1:0-35787 GCA_963573935.1 Arctocebus calabarensis
ATTAAAAAAAATTTCAGGGCTCGGCGCCTGTGGCTCAGCGGGCTAAGGTGCCAGCCACGTACACCTGAGCTGGCGGGTTCGAATCCAGCCCGGACCCGCCAAAACAACAATGACGGCTGCAACCAAAAAATGGCTGGGCGCAGTGGCGGGTGCCTATGGTCCCAGCTACTTGGGAGGTGGAGGCAAGAGACTCGCTTGAGCCCAGGAATTGGAGGTTGCTGTGAGCTGTGATGCCACAGAACTCTATCCAGGGTGACAGCTTGAGGCTCTGTCTCAAAAAAAAAAAAATTCAGATTAATAGGAGTAATGGAATAATTAGGTTATATTGTTTGCATTTTATTTGTTAGGTAAAGTTCAAGTTGTAATTGAGCCCTATTTGCCTGGGAAAGCATTTTATGAAGAAGACCCCCTTGGCAATGGCAGTAATGCCAAAAATAAATGAATGGGACATGATCCAACCAGAAAGCTTTGTATAGCTAAGGTTATAACAACTAAAGTATACAGATAACCTTCAGAATGGGAGAAGATTTTTGCATTCTATGAATCTTACAAAGGGATGATAACTGGAATGTGTAGAGAACTCAAACTAATAAACAAGAGCAAACAATCCCATTTATCACTGAGCAAGAGACATGAACAGAACCTACTTTGAAGAAGGTAGATGAAGGTAGATGGCTAACAAATACATGAAAAAATGATTATAATCCCTAATCATAAGAGAAATGCAAACCAAAACTACCCAGAGATATTACCTAACCCCAGTGAGAGTATTCCACATCACAAAAATTCCAAAGATGCAGATGCTGGCATGGATGTGAAGAGGAAGGAACACTTTTACACTGTTGGTGGGACTGAATACAGCCTCTTTGGAAAGAAGTATGGAGAATCCTCAGAAAGCTAAAAGAAGACCTTCCATTTGATCTCACAATCTCATTACTAGCTATCTACCCAGAATTAAAAAAATCATTTTACCACAAGGACATTTGCACTAGAATGTTCATGGTAGCTCAATTCACAATCACCAAGATGTGGAATCAACTTAAGTGCTTATCAATTGATGACTGGATTAGTAAACTGTGATGTATGTATACCATGCAATACTACTTCAGATAGCCTTTGAATCTTTTATATTAACCTGGATGGAATTGAAGAACATTTTTCTTAGTAAAGTATCACAAGAATGGAAAATCAAGTATCCAATGTACATAATACTAATATGAAACCAATAGATAAACAACTACACTCCCACATGAGAGAAAAAACAAATTCAAATGGGGTGGAGGGGAAGAGGGAAAAGGGAGACAGGAGGAAGGAAGGGGTTTGGTAGGCTCTCACTTAATGGGCACAATGCAAGGGTATACAGCATATCCCATGGGTGAAAGGCTCAACTACAACTTGAACTTTACCTGACAAACTCAAACAATGTTAGCTAATCATTTGTACCCTCATATTAATCTGAAATTAAAAAATGGAATTGCTATCTTGATTTCTTTTTCTACTAGTTCCTCATTGCTATATATAAATGCTACTGATTTCTGTATGTTGATTTTATAACCTTTAAATCTAATGAAATCATTTATTTGTTCTATGAGTTTTTTGGTGTAGTTTTCAGGGTTTTCCATATATATAATTTGTCTAATAAACAAGGACAATTTGACTTTTTCCTTTTCAATATGAATGATGTTTATTTCTTTCTCATGTCTAATTGTTCTGGCTAGGACTTTCCACAGTGGTAATATCTTTAACATTTTCAGTGGACCATATGTCAAATCATGTCACACTTTTTTTTTCAGTATCTCATATATATATATATCTTATATATATAAATAAAGATTATATTTACTTAGGTTATATATACTAAGTATGCTTAGATATACTTGTATACTTAGCTTACATATATATATACACTTAGGTTACTTGTTATATATATGGTTACATAAGTTACATATATATGCTTAGATATACTTGTATACTTAGCTTATATATATATATATATATATATATATATATATACTTAGGTTATATAATACATATATATATAAGGATATATATATAAGATATATATATATATATATATGTTATATATGATAAGATAAATATATATAATTTCTGGAGGTGGGATCGGGATCTTGCTTTGTCTCCCAGGATAGAGTTCAGGGGCATGCTCATAGCTCATTGCAACTTTGAACCCTTGGGCCCAAGTGTTCCTCTTGTTTCAGCCTCCTGACTAACTACAACTACAGGTATAAACTACCATACCTACCTTTATTTTTAATTTTTTTTGTAGACATGATCTTATTGTGTTGCCCAACCTGGTCTGGAACTCCTGACTTTAAGCAAAACTCCTACCTTAGCCTTCAAAAGCACTGGCATTACAAGTAGTAGTCACCAAAACAAGCCTCGTTCTTTTTAAATTACCCACTTCTCTTGCCCAGTACTCTATTACTGTTACTTGGGTTATTTTCAATCATAGCCCTTAACACCATCTAACAAAGGTATATTATGGCCTAGTAGGTAAGAACAAGGATGCTAGAGTCAGACTATGTGAGTTTGAGTTTAGGTTCCATTATTTAGCTGTGTAAGTTTGAGGAAATTACTTAACTCCTCTAGATCTCAGTTTCATCCTGTAAATGTCCTTTTTCCAATAAACAAACAGCTGCTTTTCCTCTTAATAGAATATAAATATCAGGAGGGCAAGGATTTTTGTCTATTTTAGTTTTTGCCTTTTATCTACACATAGAATATTCTCTCCCATTTTGTCATTCATTTGTAGTTTAATTGTGTTGTTTTGGCTAGCTTTTTAGCTAGGAACATCTAAATCTTCCATGAGAGCAGCTAGTTATATTTTTAGAATAAATGCATAGCCCTTCTGACTATTGATAGAATGACTCATTTATTCATTAATTCTTTCATTTGCTTATTTTTAGTTTAAGTGGCTATATTTTGTTAGGTTTTGTGCTGGATCCACATAATGGGAGACACTGAAATCAAAGAAATATTTTTTCATTGACCTTAACCTCAGGTTAAGGGAGGAGCTTTTTGTCCAGTTGACAGTCTGGATTTTTAAGGATGAATCCTTGGATTTGGTAATGGAAGCTAAATGACTTTGAATAAGTTATTTAGCCATTTTAAACTTCGAGTTCCTCATCAATAAAACAGGGATAATAACCATACCTATTTCAAAGGGCTTTGAATTCATTAAATGAAATTTATCTATATAATGTGCTTAACATAGTATCTGTACATAGTGGACACTCATTAATTATTGGCTATTATTATTTCCTCAAAAGATGCCTTGAAAGATAAATAGGAATGTGTAGACATGGGCAAAAATGGCATTGTCACAGAAAACATCCTGCATTTAGTCAAAGAAATGATAAAGTTTGAGGTGTATATGAGGGATGATTAGTTAATTTTTGACAAGGGTACGAAATATGAAACTGGTGGGGAAAGTAGAAAATATCAGTGCTCTATCATATCATTTTATCTCCTTTAAGTAACACTGGTAACATTTTGGTATGTACATTTTTTTATGCAATGTAAATTTGTGTAAACAATTGCTTATTGTATAATTAGATTAGAAATATATAGTATTAGCAAATGTCTACATAGCACCACTTATGTGCCGGATAGTGTTCTAAATGTTTTACTTATTAATTCCTATTGCTTCCCCTTTGACTCTTCTTGACAGATCTCTTATCACTTCTAAGATTGATTTAAAAAAGAAAAAAACAAGGAAAAAGTAAACAAGAAAAGTTTGCTCTGAAATGTTCCCAAGATAGTGTAGCTATGTATGTATAAAGTAATTCTGGTTTGACACTCCACAGGTGTCAGCATTTGTCCTACTTCTAATATGATCATGCCTACTTCTAATATGATTTTCTAATAAAATCATAGCCTGATTTTGCCTATTTTCATTTCTATAAGTATAATAGGTATTATCTCTTGAAGTATGGGATTCTTTTTTTTTTTTTTTAATAATTTTATTGAATCATAATTATGTACATTGGTGCAATCACAGGGCACAATTCATGTACATTCAGAAATATTTTGATCATACTGTTACAGATATCCTTCATGGCATTTCCTTGATCACTATATAAAGACATTAATACTCTACCTTTAATAAGTTTACACTGCCCATTCCCCTGTACCACTGGATCAGAACATGATCAGCAATTTCTACTTTCAAAATCCTATGGGGGGTATCCTGAAAGTTAATGTTTTTCCAACTATATCACTGACTGTGACCTTACATCATCATCTACCAACCCAGTTGGTCACTCCCATAGTGTCATTGAATTCAGTGACATCACAGTTTTTTTTTAATGTCTACTCCCACCCTATTCCCATAATTATTTCAATACTCTTAGAGGTTACCTCTTCAAGATTATAGTCTGCCAGATTTTTAACATTCTCAACTCTTGTTACTTCATTTTATAATCAAAAAATACCCTGGGTCTTATTATCTGAAATCACTAAAATTCTGTAGTATGTAATTTCCATATCACACTTTTTGACAGTAGTCTTTTTAGCTCAAGCTCAGTCATTCCTTGTTTCCCACAAAAATCTTGTTTTCTGACTAATTTTTACATTGAAGTCCCCTTACTTTCTTTAATCTAACCTACTTACTGCTTTTCATCTGGTGCCTAAATTCCCTTCCTTTGCTTTCAGCCTAGAAACTCTTCTTTCTTGGAATCTTTATTTATTAAGTATAGATCATTAGTCTAAATTTTTTATTTGTTTGTTTTGTTTTGTTTTGCAGTTCAGCTCGGGCTGCGTTTGAACCCACTACCCTTGGTGTATGGGGGCCGGCACCCTACTCACTGAGCCACAGGCACTGCCCTCATCTATAATTTTAAATTCAAATTTACAAGCAATCTCAATCCCCTTGCCCACTTATAATTCCACTGATTTCCATGCACTTAACCACATACTTGAGTTAAAGTAAAATTTTTCTTATCTCATCCTGTACTTGGGCAAAACAAAACAAAGAAACCAAAAAACACTCCAAACAAGTCTCCTCCCACTTCCAATCTCCTTCACAGAGTTTTTGTCACTTTTTTTAAACCACAAAGAAGACAAATCAATTAGATAAAAACTTTAAAAATTACTTACCTATATGCATATATAAACTTTACAACTATATTTATATTTACTTCCATTCCTTCCTTCTATAGTATAACAGTTCCTTTACTCTATCTTAATTTATTCCTGTTCATTTTCATCTGGGTTTTATACCATTATGCCTCTCAAGGGACAAAATTCCATTATTATCTTTTTATCTATACTGACTGATAGTCAACATTTTCCACATGGGTCTTTTTTTCTCCATCCTCCGAGAACATAAACTTATTCAAATTTACCTCAACTAAAAGCAGAAATACAATAATTATACATCTGTGTAAAAGAACACTGTTATTCTCTCATTTTCTTACATAAAAATATTCTTTTTATTCTTTTTAAAATGTCCTATACTTGAAGAATGAGTTTCTTCAAGTCCCGTTTACTTTTTGTTGCAGGAATTTTTGTACACCATTACAGCAAAATGTACCAGCAATGAAATTGCTCAAAACATGATTACTTTGTAGATACATTTAAAAATATTTTTATTCAATACTTCTTCATTATTCAGCAATTATTGTGGTTTAGGTTCTTGGAAAGCAGAGATGGAAATTATCATGTAGAAGTATCTTTGATATCAACACCTACAGAATGAAGGAAGCAACAACAGGCAGAGGGAGAAGTTGAGCTTTGATGCAGTCTTCCTGGAGTCCTCAGCCAACCATACAGGAAGTTCTGAAGCTAAGAAGACTTTTCAGAGTCGGAGTTGTCTTGAGTTAGAGCAAGAAAGATGGGCGTTTATACCCAGAACTGATCTGTCATTGTGTGCAGACCTTGGCAAAGGAATGTGAACTTGTATGAGAAGATTCTCTTCAACCAGGGCAATTTTTGTAGAGAGCTAAAAGCTCGAACCCAACTGCTTCAGTTTCTACCTGCTGGAGAACTAAGTCCTTCACTTCTGTAGGGAATCTAGGTAATGCATTATAGCACCTACCATGACAAATTTCGCCAATTCTAATTTCTTAAAAAGTTTCTCTCTATGTATGTTCCACAGTTACCCTTACAAGAGTCATATACAAAACTTAAACCTTAAAAATTGATGCTAGGTCATTTGCCTCAATTGACTGAAGTTTCTTCTTGGCTACTCATTTTTCCTTATGAAATATCCAGAAGGTAATGCTGAACAAAAAGGCCCATTTTACTAATTGCATATCTGACTGCATTCCAATGATTTGTTCTGGTCATTTTTCCCAATCATAAAATCCTAACCATCTTATTAACTCTAATGGAACTATATCATGATAACAAAAAAAAATCTTAATTTCTAAGTTAGCCTATTTCCCTGAATTCAAAGGATATATTTCCAATTATTTTATTTACTGTATTCATCTTTACTTGGCATTTCAACTTCAAGGTGACCAGAACTGAACTCAATATCTTTCATCATAAAGATGATTATTTCTCTATATAATCTTTTAAAATAAAACTTAAGCATTAAAATAGTTCATTCATAGAAAAAAGTGCCAAAATAATGATTGTTCAGACATATTATCATAAAGTAAATACACCTATTAAATGCCACCTATGTTAAGAAATAAAATACTGTGAGAATAATAAAAACCTTTCTTAGATCCTTTTTTCTATCATTAATTATGATAAAAACTATGGTTTCAAGTATTTATTTAATTTTATTTATGCCACAGAAGTTAATCCTTGTAAAAAAATAATCTTATATAACTCCTTTATGCATGATGATTCATCTCTACCTAGTATCAATGAATCAACACTAAGTTCTGCTTTGTGATTTAAGTGGAAGGAATATTAACCAAATTCTAGCTGAAGACTTTGTTCAGCAAACAAGGCTTTTGGGTTTTCATGCTAAGCCCATAGCTTTCTTAAAGAACCTTGCTAATAATATTTTCTTACGTTTCACTTGTTGTTTACTCCCTCAATCTAGAGAACAATGCCTAGAAATTGGGAACGTTGACCACCTCTCCTATTCCTCTTTTAAAGATTCCTTTTTGTCATTTAGGTATTAATATAAAAAAAATCAGTTCATCATTCCTTCAACAAACTCTCTCAAGACTCCTGCTACATGAAAGGAATTGGATTGATTCATAGGTTTTATTGTTCTTGGAAAGTATACAGATTAACAGCAGAGGGAGAAGTAGAATGCATTCTCATAAAAGCGATTTGAGTGGTTCGATTAAATGAAAGCATTTAATGGAGAACACTAAAAAATTTCATAATAGCCACTGAATCAGTCAATAGATGTTGCATTGCATGACATGTTTTGCATTTTTACATTGGTATTTTTCCATGAAATATAATAGAATCAAGAGAAATATGTACTCTTATGTCTCAAAAATGAAGACATTAGGGTAATACACTCACGTGCACGTGATTGATTAGATTACTGCAAGGCATTTCTTATTTTATTTTATTTTTATAGAGACAGAAGCTCACTTTATTGCCCTTGGTAGAGTGCTGTGGTGTCATACAGCTCACAGCAACCTCCAACTCCTGGGCTCAGGCAATTCTCTTATCTCAGCCTCCCAAGCAGCTGGTACTACAGGTGCTCACCACAACGCCTGGCTATTTTTTGTTGTAATTAAGCCAGGGCTGGGTTTGAACCAGACACCCTCAGTATATGGGGCTGGTACCCTACCTACTGAGCCACAGACACTGCTCAAGATATTTCTTGTTTGTGGAAGTGAAAATCAAGTAATAGAATTTTCTATTGTGATAAGAAAATGTCTTTAAAATAATGTTAAATGATTATTCATGCCTATCTTCTTTTCTAGCATCTTAGGCCTTGGTAGAATTTTAACAATGTAGACATTAACATGCAATTGTGCTGGTAAAATTATATTACTGATTCTATAGGTAGTGAATTTTTGCTCATGAATATGAAATGTAAGTTTAGAAAAAGAAAATCTAACTAATTGGAAACATTGCCCAACTTGTAAGATTTATTATTTCATTTTGAACTTATTAATTCTATCAAAAGTCATAGATACTTGATATAACTAAACAAGCAGGCTATTTTCTTTCATTTGGTAACCCAAGCATATTTTTAGGGCATGAGGGAATGGACGAATTGATCTACCAAACACAATCACACCATTTCATTGGTCTTATAAAAGAGTGCTAGGAAATTCCAATAAGTAATTTCAATCTTTTCTAATAAATGGAATCTAAATCTGAAACACTCTTGAATTTGAGACAAGAAAAGCTAGGAACAAATAGTTTATTTTGTTTTGCAGGTTTATCCTTTGATAGTTCTTACATTTATCCAGTGAAAATAACAAAGAAGACATCAGTCTGGCATAAAAGAGAGTAGAATATGAATTTTTTTCCATATTGTAGAGCAGAATTATTCTAGTCAGTGTGGTTTTCAGATGTTGAGCAATTGTTGTTCTCCATGCTTTATGTATAGTGAAAAAATAAAGCAAAACTATTATAAAGCAGCAAAAACTACATTGTGAAAAAAGGATAGATTTTTTTTTTTAATTTCAGTGATGTGGTCAGTATCCTCTAACTCTATATATTCTGTAATGGTGACACAGACTCAGGTTATTTATCTGGGTCATCACTTGGATAAAAAGAACTATTGGGGGCCCAAGAATAAGATTAGCAGGGAGATAAATAATTATGTGTTATATTGTTGTTTAGTAGCATACCAGTATATAGAGAGAGTGTTTATATTCTCTCTAATAATATGCAAGCAGTCCCAGACTCACGATTTTTTGACTTTACAATAGTGGTAAAGCAACACACATTCAGTGGAAACCATACCTCAGACTTTAATATTGATCTTTTCTCAGACTAGCAGTAAGAAATATGATAACTCATTCATAATGGCCCAATATCAGCAAATGCAACTCGCAGCCAGACATGTCATCATCAGAATAAAAACCAATATTATACAGCGTTGCCAGATGATTTTTGCCCAACTGCATGTTAACATGAATGGCTGAGCACATTTTAGGTAGGCTACACTAAGCTATAAAGTTCAGTAGTTAAAGGAATTAAATGTATTTTTGACTTATAATATGAGGGCTGTCTGGAAAGTATTCAGCCATGTATGTCTCTGTTTTCCTATTACCTGGCTAGTTACTTTCTGGACAGCTCGGGGCTGTGCAGCATATAATGGGTTTATGCGGATGTTGCTTCTCTGTAGCTTGAGGAGCATCTATATCTGTTTGGTGTGCAATCCTCTGAGGTGCAGAATATAATGCAACATGAATTGAAACAGAAATAAGTTAATCACTAATACTTTTTGTTTGTTTTCACTCAATAAGATGTCTGAAATCAGTCACTGCACAGGCAGGGCTGGTCTTGAAGCTCCATAATGCCTTTGGAAGTGGAGCTGTTTCAACCTTTTTATTACACTATCTTCAGTGAACTTCATCCTTACACTTATGGCCTTGTTAGTCAAGATAGGAGAGACTATGCTGTGTTACTCAAGAACCCCTATACCTCAGGGGCTCACACAACCATAGCTAATTTTGTTCATGCCAAGTGCATTGCAAATGTCCTTGGCAGCTCTTCACCATGCAGTGACAAAACAATCCACTTTACTTTAAAGTTAAAGTTACTTTAACTTATTGGTCCTGCCATCTTAGTGCAAAGTTTCCATGTTTACCAGGGCAAAAAAAGAAAACAGGAGAATGGCGCTAGAGTTTTTTACTTCTTCAGTGTGAAAGTGATGCTTGTAATTTCTACCCATATTTTATTGACCAAAATCAATCATATGAGGCAAGGAGTAAAGTTTTTCAAGTACCCACAATGCAAGGAAAGTTAAATACTGAGTGCACTAGTAATACTGATTCATAGTCTTCTTTATCATTTGTTTACAAGATGATAGCTGTACCTTTAGGTTCTGAGAGAGAGGTGGGGAGAGGTGAGAAAGAAAGCAAGAAAGAAAGAGAGAGGAAAGATAAATAAGAATTATAAAATGGGGGACAGATCAAAAATATTTTTCCCTAGTTATATTTACTTTTTTTTTTTTTTTGGAGAAGCACACTACTGCTACGGCTGGCATTTCATAATAGAAAACTGAGTTGTGCTATTTTATACAAATAATTCTGTAAGAATCTTTGCTTCAGAGAGCATTATATAAAGTCTTGTCCAGATGGCGGTGAATGGGCTATTTGAATTGCAAACACAAAAGCTGAATTTTCATTTATTATCTGGCTTTTGGAAGAACTAGTCTCTAACGCACCATCACACTGAGATACTGTGTATTCATGTTGGAATTCAGGAAGATTTGAAGTGAGACTTCTCTGCATGTATCTCCATGGGCCAAAATTATAGAACTCACATACCTATCAGTCATAAGGTATTAGTTTCCAAGGAATCACGTAAGGTAGTGAGGATTTACAGTTTGGAAAGGGCCAGAGAAATAAGGCTTGAAGGGTAAATGCTGCAGAATTTTGTAGACCCTAGTCTAATAGACATCTAAAAAAGTGCATATGAATAATTGATCTGAAAGATGCCTAAGAGCTTCAGGTGACTTTCAAGAGGGAACACTTTTGCCTTTGTTTCTACAATCCACAGAGTGGTCAGACTCTTGATGGAAAAGTGTGTTACTGGTTAGCCCCAAGTGCTCTAGCAATTGCCTCCACATATCAGATAGTGTGTTTTGGAGAAAGCACTGCAGGAAAGACAAATACTTCTGGAGACAACTGGGACAAGAGTTTGCCATTCCTCTCTATAAATGTTTTAAAATGCCAAGGCTGAGAAAAGGGCAATAGTCCCAAGTCAGTGTTGTGACTCCTAGCACGCTCTATCTCCACAGGCTCAGAATGATAGTAACATAAGATAGCATCCCGTCTACATCACAGAGATCAATCAAGCCTATTGTGGAGATTTTGAAAATTAGAGATTTTCGGGAAGAAAACATTACATACATATGTCTCCTGGGTTCTGCTTTGATTTATCGCTATTTAATCTTTATACCTTTATATAAACTTAATAAAGTCCTTAACTGGTAACTATCAGCTAGCAGGGTGGTTGCACATAAATGTTCTGGAAGTACGTTTCCTAGGTCTAATTACTAGTTCTGTTACTTTGTGATCTCATGGAAGTTAATTAAACTCTCTGAGTATTGATTTATTTCTACATGAAAAATTATAAAAATAGCTAGAATTCTCTTGAGTTTAAAATACAAATAAATTTGAAGTTCTCTATCATTTTATTATTATTTAACCTGATGATCTCAGGAACATATTACCTACGAAGGGGATTTCCAGTATCGATAGCAAATCCTTCCCAGAAATTAGGTTAGTGAGACTGGAAAATTTAAAAATAAAGCAAAGGCAAAAAGGTAAACATTTTTCATGTTCTTTACAACAGCAGGTCTAGCTAGCAGCTGTAGCTCAGTGGTTTAGCTTGTTGGCCTGCATGCCAAGGGCGGCAGGTTTGAGCCTCACCTGGGTCTGAAAAATACAATGGCAGGTCTAGTATCTATACTAGTACCAAAAAAAAGATGTTTTAATACATATGTAATTTAATGAAAAAATAAAATGTGGAAAAATCTGTGAAAACACACGTATTGCTAAATTTTGAATTTTGTCAGTGTTAGAGTTGAAGGTGATGGAGAAGTCTTCTCCTTTTTTTCTCAATGTCATTTTGAGAATGGAATTATTAAAAAAAAGATTTTCACCTTTTTACTATTCAATATTGAGGTTCCTTTAATCTTCATTTTGTTAATTCCAAATATCAATGTATAACATATCTAATTATCTGATACAGAAAATCAGTGTTATATGTGTGCGTAACTGCTCGTCACCTTGGTAAATTGAAGTTCTCAGAATTAAGAATATTGTTCGTACTTAGGAAATTCATACTCATTCTAAACATTTTATTTACTGTGATAACATAGTTGTATCTTTCCCTTGTACTATGTTTCTTCCTATTACTCTGTTAAGGTACCCAACGTCTTTTAAATTCATTAAAAATCATAGGAAGCTTTGATATTAGCATAAATTAAAATAAAGATAGCTCCCTCCTCCTAAGTAAGTTCTGACTGCATTAAGTATTACACTAAGTGGTGTATATACAATCTTGTTTAATCCCCAGATCTGCTCTATGAGGTCAACATCATCCCCTTTTTCTAGAGAAGTTGAATGATTTTCACCATACCTCTCTTACCCAGTGTCAGTTTGTTAGCAGTTGTTCTAAATGAAACCATTTCTCTTTTTAACACAGTGCCTGCTGGACACATAAGGATGTTTTTGTTGAACAGTATGGGTTGAATAAATTAATTAATGGAAAGAACTGACAAACAAATAGAACAATTATACTTTTGCCATGAACGTCTACCAAACCTAAGTAAATGTATTATTTATACAATTTATAATACTTTAGATCTTGAAAATTTTAGAAAAGTTAATTTTAAAACAAATGCCCAAGGGAAAAATGGCATTTAAAATATTTAATTTAAATAAAACAGTGCCTATTCTGTATTGTGACTGTTAAGTAGTGATAGGTCACTAACAATTTCTTCTTTAAAAATAATGCCTTTATAACAGTCTTTAGAGTTGAAAAGCTTGAACAAGAGCATATATACAAAAACACCTCATTTTACTGCATTTTGCTTTATTGCACTTTGCCAAATTGTACTTTTTACAAATTCAGAATTTGTGGCAAATTCTGCACAGTACACCACTATTGAGGCCAAATTCCCAACAGTATGTGCTCACTTCATGTGCCCCTGTCACATTTTGGTCATTCTTGTGAAATTTCAGACATTTTCATTATCACAACTATTACAGTAATCATGTTCAGTCACCTTTGATGTTAGTTTTGTAATTGTTTGGGGGGACCATGAAAAGTGTCCATATATGACAGTGACCTTAGCAAGAGAAGTAGAATTAGAAGTGGAGCATGAGAATGTAAATGAATTGCTATAATCTCACAATAAAACTCTCTCAGATGAAGAGTTACTTCTTATGGATGGGCAAGGAAAATGGTCTTTGAGATGGAATCTATTGGTGCAGATGCTATGAACATTGTTGAAATGACAAAGCATTCAGAATATTATATAAGTGGAATTGATAATTGAACTGTAGAGAAAATGCTATCAAACAGTATCTCATGCTATAGAGAATTCATTTATGAAAAAAACAGTTAAATGATGAGGCAAACTTTACTGCTGTCTTATTTTAAGAAATTGTCACAGCCACTCCTTCAACAACTACCACCCCAATTAGTCAACAGCCATCAACATTGAGGTAAGAACCTCTATCAGAAAAGTGATTAGAACTTGCTGAAGACTCAGATAATTATCATTATCTTTTATCAATAAATATTTTTAAATTAATGTATACACATTGAAATTTTTAGGCATGATGCTATTGCACACTTAATGTACTATAGTATATGGTGTAATGATAACTTATGACCATTGGGAATCCAAAAATATTCTGTGCTCCTTTTTATTGTATTCACTTTATTGTCAATGGTGTGGGACCAACCTGCAATGTCTCTGTGGTATACATGTATATGCAAACTATAGGCGACTCAGTTTCATGAACAATGAAACATTTGAGTAAGTCATTATCTTTTCAAAGGAATTCTGCATATATTATCTTCCTTGATCTTCACGTATCTCCTCTTTCCTTCTCCCAACATCCTCCCCTCAGCCTCCTTGACGTCCCTAGATTCTGGCATATGCTCCAGTGTCACGGTTACCATTTCCTATCCATGGGCTCTACATTTTCAGATCCATCTTGGCCTTTTCTTTCATATAAATTCTTTCAGGCATGGTTATTAATGTTAACAGAATGCCCGAGCAGGAGCGTTGTTGGAAGTCATCTACATTCTCATTATGCAGATGACATATAAATCCATAAAACTTGCTATCCTACTTAGGAATCTAAAAATGTCCTAATTACCTGTCCATCACAATTAAAGTCCTCTACCTGGTATTTGAAATACTCTAGTTACACCATGTTCTCCTAATGATCTCTTTTTTTTACAGCTTTCCTTTTTTTTTTTTATTAAATCATAAAGAGGTAGATCATGTATCCATTATTGCATATATGGGGTACAATGTGCTGATTTCATATTTTCATTATTCATATTTCATATATGGGGTACAATGTGCTGATTTCATATTTTCATATGCCCATAGGGCATATTGCAAAGGTATATGTCTCATCTATTAAGTACAGAGTATAAATGTCTTAACACAATAATTAAGTAAATGAGGTGAGGGACATATTAACCAGTATGATGTAATCATTCCAAATTGTAATCTCACCATTCACACTGCCTCCATCTGACCTCCTACCCTCCCATTCCTGCTCTTTCATCCTGGGCCATAATTGTAATCTATTCTTCATATGAAAGTGTGATTATAAATTGGTTTCATAATAGTACTGAGTACATTGGATATTTTTTTCTCTATTCTTGAGATACTTTACTAAGTAGGATATGTTCCAGCTCCATCCAGATAAACATAAAAGAGGTAAAGTCTCCATCTTTTTTAAGGCTGCATAATATTCCGTGGTATACATATAACACAATTTGTTAATCCATTCATGAGTCAATGGGCACTTGGGCTTCTTCCATGACTTTGCTATTATGAATTGAGCTGCAAGGAACAGTCTGGTGCAAATATCTTTATTATAAAGTGATTTTATGTCTTTTGGATATACTCCTAGTAGAGGAATTGCAGGATCAAACAGCAGGTCTACTTTTAGATCCCTGAGTATTCTCCATACTTCCTTCCAAAAGGGACATATTAGCTTGCATTCCTACCAAAGCCAACATCTGTAGTTTTGGGATTTTGTTGTGTGAGCCACTCTTACTGGAGTTAGATGATATCTCAAAGTGGTTTTGATTTGCATTTATCTGATGATTAGAGATGATGAGAATTTTTTTCATGTGTCTGTAGGCCATGCACCTATCTTCTTCAGAGAAGACATAAAAATTACATATATTTGACTTATTTCCCTTAACATAACGTTCTCCACTTCCATCCACAACATTGCAAACAGCAGGATTTGATTTTTGTTTGTGGTTATTTAATATTCAATTGCGTATAGGTACCATAATTTCATTATCCATTCATCCACCGATGAACACTTAGGTTGATTCCAAATCTTGGCTATTGTGAATAATGCTGCAATAAATATGGGTGTTCAGATTCCATTTCAATATGCTGATTTTCCATTCTTTGGATATATGCCTAGCAGTGGATTGCTAGGTTATATGGTAGTTCTATTTTTAGTTTATTGTGGAACTTCCATTTTTATATATGTAATTTTTATGTCTGTCATTTTTATGTCTACTTTTGAGAAATGTCTATTCAGATCTTTGCCCATTTTTTAATTGGATTATTTGACTTTTTCTTGTTGAGTTGTTGGAGTTATTAATCTCTTTTCAGATAAGTGGTTTGCAAACATTTTCTCTGATTCTCTGGATTCACTCTTTCCTTTGTTGATTCTTTTCTGTATTGTGCAGAAACCTTTCAGCTTGATGTAATCCCAATTGTCAGTTTTGCTTTGATGCTCGTGCTTTGGTAGTATTACTCAAGAAATCACTGTCCAAGAAATCATTGCCCAGTATCCTAAAGTATTTCCACAGTGTTTTATTTTAAAAGTTTTATAGTTTGGGTCTTAGATTTAATTCATTAATCCATTTTGATTTGATTTTTGAATGCAATGAGAGGTAAGGATCTAATTTCATTCTTCTGTATTTGAATATCCAGTTTCCCCAGCATCATTTGTTAAAAGAGACTCCTTTCCTTTCCATACGTTCTTGGCAACTTTGTTGAAAGTTAATTCATTACAGGTGTGTGGATTTCTTTCTTTCTTTGTTGTTGTTATGTTCCATTGATCTTCACAGGCAGTCCTTAATTACAAACATCTGACTTATATACAACTCTCACTTATATATGTCCCCAAGTTACAAACATACAAGTGACATGTGACTGACACTTAGAAAAAGACACTATTACAGATAACAGATTAATGTACTTGTTCCAACTTACATACAAATTTAACTCATGAACAAATCTATAGAATCTATAGGTATCTCATTCATAACCTGGGGACTGCCTGTATGCCTGTTTTTATGCCAATTCCATGCTATTTTGGTTACTATGACTATGTAGTATAATTCCTCCAGTTTTGTTCATTTTGCTTAGGATAACTTTGGATATTCTGGGTCTTTTCTGGTTCCATATAAATATTAGGATAATTTTTTCTATTTCTGTAAAGAATATCTTTGATATTTTAGTGAGGATTGCATTGAATCTAGATGCTTTGGGTAGCATGGGCATGGTAACAATATTGATTCTTCCAGTCTATAAGCATTGAATATCTTCCCATTTTTTGTGTCCTCTTCAATATCTTTCATCAATTATTTATAGTTTTCACTAGAGATTTTGTATTTTCTGGTTAAGTTTATTGGCTAGATATTTTACTTTCTTGGTTTCTTTTTCAAATTATTTACTATTGACATACGGAAATGCTATTGATTTTTGTGTATTGATTTTGTATTCTACACTTTTACTGAGTCTTCAAAAGAAAATAGTTTCTTGTGGAGTCTTTGGGTTTCTCTAGATGTGAGATCATATCATCTGAAAACAAGGATAATTTGATTTCTTCCTTTCCAATTTGGATGCCCTTTATTCTTTAATCTTGTCTGAATGCTCTAGCTTGAACTTCCAGTACTGTATTGAGTAATAATAGTGAAATTGCGCATCCTTATCTTGCTCCAGATCTTTCAGTTTTTCCTTATTAGTTATAATGTGCACTGTAGTTATATATTCTTTTTATCGGGATGAGGTAAACCTCTATACCAAGTCTTTTTTTTTTCTTAGAGAATTTTTATCATGAAAAAATGTTGAATTTTATCAAAAGCTTTTTCAGCAATGTTTGAACTGGTCATATGCTTTTGTCTTTGTTCTATTGATATGATGTTATCACATTGATTGATTTGCATATATTGAACCATCTTTGCCTCTCCTGTGATGAATCCCTCTTGATCATGAGGAATGATCTTTTTAATGTGTTGCTGAATTTAGTTTGCTAGTATTTTGTGGAGGATTTTTAAATCTATGTTCCTCAGAGATATTGGCACAGTTTTCTTTTTTTGTGTGTCTTTGTCTGGGTTTAGATTAGTATGAAGGTGATTAAAGCTTTGTTGAGTTTAGAAATTTTGAATTTAGAAATGTTCTCTCCTCCTCAACTTTTTGGATTAGTTTAAGTGGGATTGCTATTAATCTTCTCTGAATTCTTCTTAGAATTCAGCAGTGAAGCCATTGGGTCCTGAGCTTCTCTTTGATGGGAGAGTTTTATTGCTAATTCTGTCTCATCACTTGCTATCAGTTATTTAGGTTTGGGATTTCATCCTCGTCCAGTTTTCATAGATTGTAGCTGTCTACAAGTTTATCCATTTCTTTTAGATTTTCCAATTTACTGGCTTGTGGTTTCTCATGGTAATTTCCAACGATCCTTTGAGTTTCTGAAGTATCAATTGAAATGTCTCCTTTTTTATCTGATTTTATTTATTTGGTCTTCTCTCTTTTGTTCTTAGTCTAGCTGAAGGTGTGTCAATTTTGTTTATCTTCCCAAAAATACAATTTTTGTTTCATTGATCTTTTGTATTTTTTAAGTCAATTTCGTTTATTTCTGCTCTGATCTTTATTATTTCTGCTACTAATTTTGGGCTTGGTTTGCTCTTATGTTTCTAGTTCTTTGATGTGCATTGTAAGGTTATTTCTTGGAAGATTTCTTACCTTTTTATATAGGCATTTATTGTTACAAAAGTTCTTTTTTACTTACATTCACTGTATCCCCTAAGTTTTGATATGTTGTGTTTCCATTTTTATTTGTTTCAAGATGTTTTTAAATTTCCTTCTTAATTTTTTCTTTTTTGACCCACTGGTCATTCAGGAACATATTGCTTAATATCCATGTGTTTGTATATTTTCAAAACTTCCTCTTGTTATTGTTTTCTAGATTTATTCCACTATGATCAGAGAAAATACTTGGCACCATTTCAATTTCTGATTGAACATTTTAAGATTTGTTTTTGTGGCCTAACAAATGGCATATTATTGAGAATGATCCACGAGGTGAGAAGAGGAATATGTATCTTGCAACTGTTGGATGTAACATACTGTAAATATCCTACGTTCCTTTGGTTTATAGTACAGGTTAAGTACTGTGCTTCTTCACTGATTTTCAGTGAGGATTCTCTATCCAATGCTGAAAATAGAGTGCTAAAGTCTTCAATGATAATTTTGCTGGGGTTAATCTCCCTTATTCACTTTATATATCTGGATGCTCCAGTGTTAGATGTTTATATTTTATGATTGTTATATCCTCTTGGTTAATCAATCCCCTTTGCTCTTTGTCATCTTTGTCTCTTTTTATAATTTTGTCATGAAGTCTATTTTATCTGATGTAACTATTTTTCCTCTTTTCTGTTTTCTATATGAATGAAATACCTTTTTTCATCCATTTATTTTCCATCTCTCAGCTTCAATGTGATGATTGAAGATATGGACTTATTACTGCTGTGTTGTTATTTGATTTCTGATTGTACTGGGGTCTTTGTTTTCTAATTTGCTTCCTACTTTCCTTTGTTAAAAATGACTATCTTGGCTTGGCGCCTGTGACTGAACAGGCTAAGGTGCCAGCCACGTACACCTGAGCTGGAGGGTTCGAATCCAGCCTGGGCCCGCCAAACAACAATGACGGCTGCAACCAAAAAATGGCCGGGTGTTGTGGCGAGCGCCTGTAGTCCCAGCTACTTGGGAGGTGTAGGTAACAGACTCGCTTGAGCCCAGGAATTGGAGGTTGCTGTGAGCTGTGATGCCATGGCACTCTACCCAGGGTGACAGCTTGAGGGTCTGTCTCAAAAAGAAAAAAAAAAAAAAAAAAAGTAAAATAAATAAAAAGAAAAAAAGAAAAACGGAGGCTTACTTGAGCCCAAGAGCTGGCGGTTGTTGTGAGCTATGATGCCACGGCACTGTACCCTACTCAAGCTCTGTCTCAAAAAAAAAAAAATGTTTAGAGAGTTTTTACAAGGGGAGATCCCTAGCATTTGTTGGTAAATGAGGGGGAAAGCAAGGTGCAGAATGGGTAACACATGCTACCTTTAAATGAAATTCTGACACATGTTACAACATGGATGAACCTTATGAATGTCATACTAAGTGGAAGAAGTTAGACAAGAAAGGGCACATATTGTGTCATTCCACTTAAATAGGCACCTGGAATAGGAAAATGCATAGGGGCAGAAGGCAGAATGGTGATGGCCGGGGACTAGGAGAAATTAGTGTTTCACAGTTAGAATTTCGGGTTGGGAAGACAAAAAAGTTCTGAAAATAGATGGTGATAATGGTTGCATAGTAATGTGAATTTACTTAATGTCACTGAACTGTACACTTGAAAATGGTACTTTTTTTTTTTTTTCGTAGAGACAGAGTCTCACTTTATCGCCCTGGGTAGAGTGCTGTGGCGTCACACAGCTCACAGCAACCTCCAGCTCTTAGGCTTAAGCGATTCTCTTGCCTCAGCCTCCCTAGTAGCTGGGACTACAGGCGCCCGCCACAGCACCCGGCTATTTTTTTTTGTTTTGCAGTTCAGCCGAGGCCGGGCTTGAACCCGCCACCTTCGGTGTATGGGGCCAGCGCCCTGCTCGCTGAGCCACAGGAGCCGCCCCCGAAAAATGGTACTTTTTTATATATATTTTACCACAGTAAGTGTTCATATTTGTTTTTAGTATGTACACAGAAATTTGAGAAGGAAACTCAGGAAATGAAGAATTGCGGTTACTCATGGGGAAAAATGGGAACTGAGACTTGGAAGGCAGATGTTGTTTCAAAAACCTTATGCTTTTTGTTTTTTGAAGCATGTGAATGTATTAACTACTCAAAAATAAAATGCAGAAGTTTGGAGTGCTAGGTATGGTGGCTCATGCCTGGAATCCCAGCACTTGGGGAGGCTGAGGAGAGAAGATTGTTTGAGGACAGAAGTTCAAGGCCACCTTGTGCAAAAATGGACACCATCTCTACTATAAATAGAAAAACTACAGGCACCTGTAGTCCCAGCTACTCAGGAGGCTGAGGTAAGAGACTCACTTAAGCCCAAGAGTTGGAGTTGCTGTGAGCTGTGATACCATAGCACTCTATCATCAGTGACATAGTGAGGCTCTGTCTCAAAAAAAAAAAAAAAAATTAGCTGGGCACAGTGGTGAGCACCTGTAGTCCCAAACTACTCAGGAGGCTGAGGCAGGAAGATTGCTTGAGCTCATGTGTTTGAGGCTTCAGTGAGCTATGATGGTGTCACTGCACTCCAGCCTGGGCAACAGAGCAAGGCCTGTCTCTAAAAAAATAAAAATAATAGACCAAGTGCAGTGGCTCACGATTGTAATCCTAGCATTCTGGGAGGCTGAGGCAGGTGGATTGCTTGAGCTCAAGAGTTTAAGACCAGCCTGAACAAGAGCAAGACCCCATCTCTACTAAAAATAGAAAGAAAAAAAAAACTAGCTGGGTAGCTGAGCGTTGTGGCGGGTGCCTGTAGTCCCAGCTACTCTGGAGGCTGAGGCAAGAGAATCGCCTAAGCCCAGGAGTTGGAGGTTGCTGTGAGCTGTGTGACACCACGGCACTCTACTGAAGGTGATAAAGTGAGACTCTGTCTCTACAAAAAACAAAAAAAACAAAAAACTAGCTGGGAATATCAAGGGTGTCTGTGGTCCCAGCTGCTTGGGAGGCTGAGGTAAGAAGATTGCTTGAGCTGAAGAGTTTGAGGTTGCTGTGAGCTATTATGCCACGACACTCTACCCAGGGTGACAGAGTGAGATTCTGTCTCAAAATAATAATAATAATAGTAAAGAGAAGAAGAAGAAGAATAAAAGGTTTGGAGAGAATTGTGCATGATATGCCTGCCTGTGGTCTCAGCTACTTCAGAGGCTGAGGTGAAAGGTTTGCTTGAGCCTCGGAGTTTGAGGCTGCAATCAACTCTAATCATGTCACTGCATTCCATTCTCTGGGTGACAGAGGGAGAGAGCCTGTCTGTAACAAAAACTATATCAATAGCAGATAACACTTCCCAATTCTTACCATATTCATTTCCTGTGGCTGCTCTTACAAATGACCACAAATTGGGTTGCTTACAATAATGGACATTTATTCTCTTACAGTCCAAAATGAAGGTGCCAAAAGAGCCATTCTCCACTCAGAGGTTCTAGGGGAGAATCTTTCCTGGCCTTTTCCAGGTTCTGGTGGTTCCAGGTGTTTCTTGGCTTCCTGGGGCACATTGTGCTAGTCTCTGCCTCTGTCTTCACATGGACTTTCTTCTGTCTCTTATAAGAACATTTGTCATTGAATTTAGGGTTTACCCAGATAATCCAGGATAATCTCATTTTAAGATCCTTAAATGGATTATACCTGAAGAGATTCTTTTTTCAAATAAGATCACATTCATAGGGAACAGAGGTTATGATGTGATCATATCTTTCTGGGGGGTCACCATGCAATCCACCACATTATTGGGTGCTACACAAGGTATTCACCACCTTCTGTAATTTCACCAAAGTTCCCAACAAACCCGTGTGAGAGATACACTTCTCAGCTCCATCTTTTCCACAAACCTAGAGAGGGACAGAGTCTTGCTCAAGGTTACACAGGAACTGGGATTCAAAACCAGAGAGGTTGGACCCAAAACTCTGATTCTACATAAGGCACAAAAGAAGCTTCTGGTTTGGACCAGGTGCAGTGGCTCACACCTATAATCCTAGCACTCTGGGAGGCTGAGGCAGGAGAATCCCTTCAGGTCAGGAGTTCAAGAACAGCCTGAGCAATGGTGAGACCCTATTGCCAATAAAAATAGAAAAAATTAGCCAGGTGGTGGCATGAGCTTATACTGCCAGATACTCAGGAGGCTGAGATAGGAGGATCACTTGAGCCCAGGAGTTTGAGGTTGCTGTGAGCTATGATGATGCCACTACACTCTAGTTGTGGTGACAGAGCAACTCTCTGTCTGAAGAAAGGGAGAAAGAAGGGATGGAGGGAGGAATGGAGAGAGAGGAGGAAGGTAAAAAGGAAGGAGAGAAAGAAAGGGAAAGGAAAGGAAAGGAAAAGAAAAGAAGGGAAAGAAATTTAAAGAAAAGAAAAAGCTTCTGGTTTTGAACACTACGATTAAGTCAGACAGTAAATATTTCCTGCATGTTTGTTCTTCACCAGCCCCCAGGCCAGGCACTGAGGATACAGAAAAGGGCAAAAGGATATGTCTCTTGAGGAGCTGCCTGGAGAACATGCAGAAGAAAGAGCATATTATTCATCAGCCCTTTAGAAGCAGTACAGTCAGGTGTGACCTCTGCCTCTGGAACGTTGCCTTTGGCCCTTCACACCAACATGGGGTAACTGGGGCCAGGAATCTGTGACAGGCAAAAGGACAAAGAGATAAAGTTCTAATCCAAAGGGAATGTGTCCAGTAGAAATAACATTTAAACAGCACTTCACGCCAGACTGCCTTAAGAATTTCACTCACTCGGCTCGGCGCCTGTGGCTCAACGGGCTAAGGCGCCAGCCACAACACCTGAGCTGGCGGGTTCGAATCCAGCCTGGGCCCACCAAACAACAATGACGGCTGCAACCAAAAAATGGCTGGGCGTTGTGGCGGGCACCTGTAGTCCCAGCTACTTGGGAGGAGGAGGCAAGGGACTCGCTTAAGCCCAGGAATTGGAGGTTGCTGTGAGCTGTGATGCCACGGCACTCTATCCAGGGTGACAGCTTGAGGCTCTGTCTCAAAAAAAAAAGAATTTCACTCATTCACTGAATCTTACCCGTGTTGCTGTTGAGACCACCGAGGCACAGAAAGGTTAAGTGACTTGTCCAAGGTCACACAGTGAAAAAAAAGCACAGCTGGAATTCAAACCAAAGCCTGCCCATTACTAGATCCCTTGTTGTGGTTTTAAATGGAGATGAAATTGACATAACATAAAATTAACCATTTTAAAATGCACAATTCATTACATTTAGCATATTCACCATGTGGTGCCATCACCTCTATCTAGTTCCAAGACATTTTCATCACCCCAAAAGAGATCCATGCCAATTAAGCAATCACTCTGCTTTTCCTTCCCCCTAAGCTCCTGATTTCTGTCTCTATGGATTTACCTGTTATGGATATGTCATATAAATAGAGCAGTAGGCCGAGTGCGGTGGCTCAGGCCTACAATCCTAGCACTCTAGGAGGCCGAGGCAAGTGGATAGCTTGAGCTCATGAGTTCGAGACTAGCCTGAGCAAAAGTGAGACCCCCCCCCCGTCTCTCCTAAAATAGAAAAACTGGCCCAAGAGATAGCTTGAGCCCAAGAGTTTGAGGTTCCTGTGAGCTATGATGCCAAGGAACTCTACCCAGGGTAACAGCTTGAGATTCTGTCTCAAAATAAAAAAAAAAAAAAGAAAAGTACAATATGTATCTGTGTTTTGTTTTGTTTTGTTTTGTTTTTGAGACAGAGCCTCAAGCTATTCCCCTGGGTAGAGTGCAGTAGCATCACAGCTCACAGCAACCTCCGACTCCTGGGCTCAAGCAATTCTCCTGCCTCTGCCTCCCAAGTAGCTGGAACTACAGGCGCCTGCCACAACGCCCGACCATTTTTTGGTTGCAGCCGTCATTGTTGTTCGGCGGGCTCGGGCTGGATTCTAACCGGCTAGCTCAGGTGTATGTGGCTGGTGCCTTAGCCGCTTGAGCCACAGGTGCTGAGCCTTGTTTTGTTTTTTGAGACAGAGTCCACTCTGTCACCCTCAGTAGAGTGCTATATTATCATAGCTCACAGCAATCTCAAACTCTTGGGCTCAAGTGATCCTGTTGTCTCAGCCTCCTGAGTAGCTGAGACTACAGCACCATCACACTTGGCCAGTTTTTCAATTTTTTTAGTAGAGATGGGGTATTGCTCTTGCTCAGGCTGGTCTCAAACTCCTGAGCTCAGGCAATCCACTCGCTTCAGCCTCCCAGAGTGCTAGGATTACAGGCATGAGCCACTACACCTGGCCACAATATGTGATCTTATGTGTCTGGGCTCTTCACTCAGCATCGTGTTTTTCAGGCTCATCCACGCAGCATAAGTCAAGACTTTATCCCTTTTTATGTCTGAATAATATTCCGTTGTGTGAATATGCCACATTGTGTTTATTCACCTGTGGATGGACATTTAGGTTGTCTTCATCTTTCGGCTACTGTGAAATAGTGCTGTTATGAACATATTTATACATGTGATATTAAAATGGTTGGCCAGGGCCAGGCATGGTGGTTCTTGCCTGTAATCTGAGCACTCTGGGAGGCCAAGGAACTCTACCTAGGGCAACAGAGTGAGACTCTTGTCTCAAAAAGAAAAAAGAAAAAGATTGGCCAGGTTTGATGACTCATGCCTGTAATTCTAGCACTTTGGGAGGCCAAAGCAGGAAGACCACTTGACCCCAGAAGTTCAAGGTAATGTAAAGACCAAGCTGACTCCATTTTATTAAAACTAACTCCATCTTATTCCTCAGCCTTCATTATGCAGTTACATACTGAAAGCGTTAAGTAACTTACTCCCTCCCCAGCCCCTTGTCCTTGTATCTGTCCCAAGTGATAGCAGCTCCTTCCCAGACCAGCCAAGGACAAGTATTACTCAGTCCCCTAGACCTCTGTCAGTTCACCCCACACCCCCTCCCTTTTTCCTTTCTGTACCCTTAAAACCCCCCCTCCTTTTTGATGTGGCGGGCTTCTCCGTTTTCCTGCTGTGCCAGGTGTGAGAGGCCCCCAGGCCTAGGCTTGTGAATAAACCTCTTGCTTTTGCATCGGATTTGGTCTCTCAGTGATTTATGTGGGGGATCCCTTGAGCTGGGCACAACAGTTGCAGTGAGCTATGTTCATTACCACTGTACTCCAGCCTGAGCAACAGAATGAGACTCTATCTGAAAAAAAATATATAGTAAATATAGAAAGTAAGAGGCACATGGATATTTATTGTGATGCAAACACCATAGTTATAACTTCTACATAAGATTCACCAATAAATGCTAACTTTAGTAGGTGAAACTTTAAAGAGAAATAAGATATTTGCACAGTCTCAAAGTGTCTCACTCAAAGTATTTATCAATGAGTGTGCATGTTTTACCACATATTCACAAATTCTTTCATACTCCTTTTCTCCTCAGAAGGTGGAACTTAATTCCTCTGCCCTCAGTAGAGGTTGGGAATGTTCTATTTCTGGACCTGGGTAGTGGTTACAGAAATGTTCTCAGTTTGGGAAAATTCTTCCCAGTGTCCACTGGATGAATTTTCTGTCAGTTTGTCATGCTCAGGTAAAAAAAAAAAAAAAAAAAAAGCAAAACAATGAAATAGGCTCAACTGCCTGTGTCAGAGATGTACGTGTTGGTGTTAAAACTATTAATGGAGAAAAGAGATAGAGAAAAGAAAAAAAAAACTATTAATGGAAAGGAAAGAAATGATAATGGCATAAGTTGCCCAGAATCTCACTCTGTCACCCTGAGTAGAGTGCCATTGCATCATAGCTCACAGTAGTCTCAAGACTTTGGGAGGCCGAGGCAGGGGGATTGCTTGAGCTCAGGAGTTTAAGAACAGCTGGGCAACATAGCGAGACACCATCTCTACTAAAAATAGAAAAATAGAAAAATCAGCCAAGCCTGGTGGCTTTGCACCTGCAGTTCCAGCTACTTGGGACACTGAGGCAGGATCACTTGAGCCCAGAAGTATGTGACGGCAGTGAGCTATGATGATGCCTTTGCACTCTAGCCAGGCTGACAGAACGAGACTCTGTCTCAAAAAAATTTTTTTAAAGAGTCACATGATACCTACCTCTGAAGGAAATGAGAGATTGTGCCCCAGGGAGGAAATGGGGTGGGGGACTATCTGTGGTGTTAATACCATTCTGTTTCCAAATCTGAGTAATGATTACATGCGTCCTGTTTACAATTCTTTAAATTGCACATGTGCTTTTTTCACATTTCGGTGGTGTATTGAAACCAGTTCACACTCTTTTATGAGAACTAATTGTTAAATTTCAGGAATTTGGGGACATGGCATTGACATCTTGAAATTGGCCAGAAATCAACAACCATGGCTCGGCGCCTGTGGCTCAACGGGCTAAGGCACCAGCCACGTACACCTGAGGTGGTGGGTTCGAATCCAGCCCGGGCCTGCCAAACAACAATGGTGGCTGCAACCAAAAAATGGCCAGGTGTTGTGGCAGGTGCCTGTAGTCCCAGCTACTTGGGAGGCAAAGGCAGGAGACTTGCTTGAGCCCAGGAATTGGAGGTTGCTGTGAGCTGTGATGCTACAGCACTCTACCCAGGGTGACAGCTTGAGGCTCTGTCTCAAAAAAAAAAAAAAGAAAAAGAAAAAGAAAAAAAGAAATCAACAACCACTACAATCAGGGCTAGAGAGACCACTGCTAAACATTTCCCAGCACATCATAGCTCCTCCATCGATACGATTTTAATGAGATACTTGCTTTATTTATTCATTTATTTATTTGAGACAAAGTTTCACCCTGGGTAGAATGCTCTGGTGTAATAGCTCACAGCAACCTCAAACTCTTGGGCTCAAGTCATCCTTTTGCCTCAGCCTCCTGGGAAGCAGAGACTATAGGTGCCTACCATAATTCCTGGCTACATTTTTAACTTGCTCTTGCTTAAGCTGATCTGAACTTCTGGGCTCAAGCAATCCACTCGCCTCGACTTTGAACTTCAGGCTCAAGCAATCCACTCGCCTCGGCTCCCAGAGTTCTAGAATTACAGGCATGAGCCACCATGCCCAGCTACCTTACAAATTTCTCTGTGCCTAAGTTTCTTCGTCTGTAATTTGGGGACAATCTTAATCCTGATCTCATAGCCCAGTGGTTCTCAAAAGTCTGGTTTCTGGACTGGCAGTGGAAACATTTTTTCTGTTTTTGTTTTTGTTTTGAGACAGAGTCTTACTTTGTTTCACCGGTACAGTGCCATGGTATCACAGCTCACAGCAACTTCAAACTCTTGGGCTAAAGCGAATCTCTTGCCTCGGTCTCCCAAGTAGCTGGAACTATAGGCACCCGCCACAACACTCAGCTATTTTTAGAGATGAGGTCTCACCCTGGATCAAGCTGGTCTTGAACTTGTGAGCTCAGACAATTTACCCACTTCAACCTCCCAGAGGAGGATTACAGGCATAAGCCACCATGCCTGGCCTTTGAAACTTTTGGAAATGTAGATTCTCATAGCCCATTCGGTACCTGTTGATTCTGCTGCAGTTGAAACTCAGTGATGTCTTTTTTTTTTTTTCTTTAAGGCAAGCACGAAACAAAGTTAATTGAGGAAGAGAAAGGTAGGTTTACAGAATAAGAGTAAGATATAGGTTACAGAGCAAGATAGTTTGCCATAGACAGTGAACAGGCCTTCATTGCCAGGGAAAACAGGCACATGAGCAAATAGGCAAGAGCAGGCAACGAAGCCAAGAAGCCAGTGATCTTGCTCTGTCACCAGGCTGCAATGCAGTGGCACCACCATAGCTCACTACGCCTCACACTCCTGGGTTCAAGTGATCTTCCTGCCTCAGCCTCCCAGGGAGCTGGAACCATAGTTGCCACCACACCGGCTAATTTTTACATTTTTCTTTTTTTTTTTGGTAGAGACAGAATCTTACTTTATCACCCTCGGTAGAGTGCCGTGGCATCACGCAGCTCACAGCAACCTCCAACTCTTGGGCTTAGGCGATTCTCTTGCCTCAGCCTCCCAAGAAGCTGGGACTACAGGTGCCCACCACAACGCCTCACTATTTTTCTGTTTTGCAGTTCGGCCGAGGCTGTGTTTGAACCCACCACCTTTGGTATATGGGGCCAGTGCCCTACTCGATGAGCCACAGGCACTGCCCTAATTTTTACATTTTTCATAGAAACTGGATCTTGCTATGTTGCTCAGGCTGGTCTTGAAATCCTGGCCTCAAGTGATTCCCCCCACTTGGGCCTCCCCGAACTCTGGGATTTACAGACATCAGCCACCACTCCCAAATTTTAAATATATGTTTTAAGAAGTCCTCCAGAAGGTTTTGAGACTTGCTCACATTTGAGAGCTGTTACATTGGATTGCAGGAAGGATTGAGTACATTACAGAGATTAAAAAAATGCTCGAAGCTGTGCATATACAATAGCTCATAACTGCATAAATATTCATTATTACTTGTTGTTGTTGTCATCATCTTAGAAGAGGTCCAGCTTCCTAGCCCTGTAAGGGTCTAGCTGTGTCCTCTAGCCCTGCCTAGTGGGAACATTAAGAATTAAGGCCTTCTTGGGCGGTGCCTGTGGCTCAGTGAGTAGGGCACTGACCCCATATACCAAGGGTGGTGGGTTCAAACCTGGCCGTGGCCAAAGTGCAACAACAACAAAAAAATAGCTGAGCGCTGTGGCAGGTGCCTGTAGTCCCAGCTACTCAGGAGGCTGAGGCAAGAGAATTGCCTAAGACCAAGAGGTGGAGGTTGTTGTGAGCTGTGTGACGCCACAGCACTCTACCGAAGGCGACAAAGCAAGACTGTTTCTTTAAAAAAAAAAAAGAATCAAGCCCTTCTCACCTTTCTCTGCTGTAAATGACAGTGGAGCTGGACCACATCACTGTGTCCCTGATGAAAGGTTATCACTTTGATGGAGAAACGGGAAAGGTCAGGTTGTAGGGAGGCTGTGCCGCCTTCCCTCTGCTGAGGGAGATAAAAGAGGTCACTTGGCTTCCTTCAGGCAGGGCAGGGGGGAGACCATGATGTATAAATGGGGGAGCCAGGAGGCAGGGGAAACAGTGGCCCACTCTCCTGTGACTCTATCCAGCATGGCCAAGCGCACACTGCTTCTGCTGCTTGTGGTGGGGGTGCTGGCTGGGGAGCTCTGGCTTGTAGCCCAGGCCCGAGTAGCACCCTATGGAGTGAAGCTTTGCGGCCGTGAATTTATCCGAGCTGTAATCTTCACGTGTGGGGGCTCTCGGTGGAGGCGGTCGGATATCCTGGCCCATGAAGCAATGGGTGAGGCTGGTGAGTGGGTGTGTGTGGGGGGGAGCAGATGGCTGGATAGGGCCAAGGATCCAAGGACAGAGATAAGAAAAGAGGCTAGAGGCTCAGAGCCTGTGGCTCAGTGGCTAGGGTGACAGCCACATACACCGGAGCTGGAGAGTTCTAATCCAGCCCAGGTCTGCCAAACAACAATGACAACGACAACCAAAAAATAGTTGGGTGTTGTGGTGGGCACCTGTGGTTCCAGCTATTTGGGAGGCTGAGGCAAGAGAATTGCTTAAGCCCAAGAGTTTGAGGTTGTTGTGAGCTGTGACGCCACGACACTACCCAGGGCAACAGCTTGAAACTCTGTCAAAAAAGAAAGAAAGAAAGGAAGGAAGGAAAGAAAGAAAGGAAGGGAGAGAGGGAAGGAAGAAGGGAGGGAGGGAAGGAAGGAGGGAGGGAGGGAAGGAAGAAGGGAGGGAGGGAAGGAGGGAGGGAGAGAGGGAAGGAAGGAAAGAAAGAAAGGAAGGGAGAGAGGGAAGGAAGGCAGGAAGGAAGGAAGGAAGGAAGGAAGGAAGAAAAAGAGGCTAGAGAAGTAGGGTCCCTGCCCTACCATATCCAGCCAGTGGACCTGCCCAGCCTTGAAGCCATGCTGAGGGCTTAGGAGTTAGCTGAATTTGCAGAGCTAGGATGGGAGGTGAGGTGAGAGAGCCATCTACAGGGGCTACAAGTCAGAGAACAGTATCCTGAGTACTGTATTCTGAGCACCTGCTAGGTGCCAAGCCCTGTGCTAAGCAATGATGCTCCTTGCTTGACTCCGGGGGTGGGGGTGGGGCACCATTCACAAGGACTGTGTGCTTTCCAACTCTTTCTGGTAGGTAATTTTGAGGGGTGTTGTGTATACACAGCCCAGATTTTGCCACCTAGTTGGTGACCCTGTCCAGCAAGTTGCTTTGCCTCTCTGAGCATCTTTATCTTTGAATGGGAATCGCAGTCCCTGAATCCTGCAGGATGTAGTGATAGAATTAAACCCAAGCAGTTAAGGGCACTGTCTAAGCAGAGCAGGAGGGCTCAGTCCAGGCTCAAAGGGCAGAGTGGGGGAACAGGAGACCTAGTTTTCTTATTTTTTGTTTAGATGGACTCTCAAACTATCACCCTAGGTAGAGTGCCGTGGTGTCACAGCTCACAGCAACCTCCAACTCGGGCTCAAGCGATCCTCTTGCCTCAGTTTTTCTATTTTTAGTAGAGACTGGGGGTTTCGCTTTTGCTCAGGCTGGTCTTGAACTTGTGAGCTCAGGCAATCCACCCGCCTCGGCCTCCCAGAGTACTGGGATTTACAGGCGTGCCCAGCCAGGAGATCCAGTTTTATGAGGAATAGGGGCCTTGCAAAAGAAGGAGCAAGAATAAAAGGAAGATGGGTGGATATGAGGGTGAACCTAGAAGACACACTGCCTGGGTTCAAATAGTAGCTCTACAAACGAACATCAATGTATTCTTGTGGAAGTTCTCTACCAGCTTATGCCTCAGTGGTTTCTGCTGGAAATGGAAGTAAAAATAACAGGACCCACCACATGTGGTTGTCATTAGGAGGAATAAAGAAGTTAATCTAGTGAAACAAAACAAAATTGTCTCGTACACAGTAAGTGTTCAATAATGATCAATGCTATTTTGAATGCTTATCATGAGCCAGGGATTGTTCTAAGTATTTTTATAGTTATTAACTCCTCTACTCCTGATAAAACTTGATAATTATTATATGATAATATAATATCATAATATTATGATATTTAAAAACTGATAATTATATTATCATTTTATACTTTGTAGACAAAGAAACCAAGGCTCAGAGAATAAATTCACTTGCTCATGTATACCTCAGAGAGGCTGCATTCATGTTCAATCATCTTGACTTGCAAATGCATGCTCTTAACTGCCAGGTCCTCAATAAATAAAAAGTAAGGGAAAGTAAATGACAGGAACAGGAAGTCAAGGTCAGTAAGATTGAATAATCTGCTCATTTAAGCTAGTGACAGAGTCATAATTGACTATAGGATTGAGTGAAATCAAAACTTTTACCCATGAGCCTATATCAGAAAACAGAGAAGTAGCCAGGCCAGCCAGGAGCCAATAGTCTGGTTGTGATACTAGCAGGTACTAGATACTACTATCACTGAGCACTCTCTTCATCTTTTGCAGGGGATGCCTTCCCTGATGCAGACCATGCAGACAGCCTGGCAGGTGACCTGGATGACGCTGTGGGCTCCAGCGAGTGGCTAGCCCTGACCAAGTCCTCTAGGGCCTTTTATGGGAGCCAACCCAGCTGGCAGGGAACTCCTGTGGCTCTTCGGAGCAGCCGAGATGTCCTGGCTGGTCTTTCCAGCAACTGCTGCAAGTGGGGATGTAGCAAAAGTGAAATCAGCAGCCTCTGCTAGTTCTTGAGTGGGGCAGCTGTGCACACCAGGAGCAATGCTTCAGACCCATCATTTGCACAACTGGTGTCTGACTGGGACTCTGTCTTCCAGTCCTCACACATTCATTCATCTGCAAGTCACAGAGGCCAGGTGCTGTGGGCTTGGGCACAGTCTCCCCGCCCCCTTCCAATTCTGACTTTTCACCACCCTATCCCGACCCTGTGTCCTGAGCAAGCTGTGCTCCCTACCTGGCCAAACCGGGTTGTTCCTGACCCTTACTTCTAACCTCTCCCCAGCCCAAACCATGTCTTCGTCTGATCTACCCAGTCCCTTGTTACAACTTTGCCCCTATTCTACCCCAACCCGGCACACTGGGACCCCAGCCCGTCTCCCTGGTTTTCTCCAATCTCCCCTGCCGGATTTCTAAGGCTGTGACCCCAGGGTGGTGGCAGGTTCCCCAGCTTCCTTTGATAACCTGGGATGGGAGGCACAGTGGGCGCGTCAGAACCTCCCCCAACTCTAGTAATAAAAGTCCAACAAAACTTGGCAAGAGTGCGCGTGTGTCGTTGCTGGGGGTGGTGAGGATGGGAGGAGATTCAGGAGAACTCAGCCTCGCGTCTGGAGTCACCCCCTTCTCTCCGAATCCCCAAACTACCTGCTCACTCCTCCTCCCCAGCATTACTCCGCCGGGGACTTTCCTTGGCGGGGAAGGGGCGGGGACCTGAGCGCAAGGTGCGGAGGCGGCCAGCAGGGGTGGCTCAGTTTCCAGTCGCCGCCTCCAGCGCTAGACCCAGAGGAGGAGCCGGAGCTGAGTAGCGCGGCCGGGAAGGGCCCGGCGGGCACAGGGGGACCCATGCGGGGCGCCCACGGCACCCTCTTCTGGCTGCGGCCACTGCCAAGGCTTCGGCTGCTGCCGTCGCTGCCGCTTCTGTTGTTCGCGCTATTCCACCAGACGCGTCCGCACGGTGAGTTCTGGAGGGAGATCGTGCCGGATGCTCTGCCCTGCTCACCCCTGAAATGCAGATCCTGCGGGGTGAACCTCAGGTTTGCAGAACGCGGGGCAGGGGCCCAGGCGCCACTCTGCGCCTCCAGGGACCGGGACCCGGGCCACGAAAGGAGTTGGCAAATGGGTGGCAGCGTGGTGGGAACCATGGGCGTTCTCGGCTGCTTGACAGGATGCGGCGGGAGGCGGAGGGAGGGGAAGAGTTTTGCCCAAAGCCTGGGCGGGGATACCCAGCACTCTCTTCCTGCCGCGCATTTCCGTAAGGGACCCTGGCATACCCTCCACAATAGTCAGAATTGCCTGGAAGTTAAGGTTTTGGGGTGTGCAGGAGGCGTAGGAGGATTTAACCCCCTTCCCTGAGACCCTCTGCCTCCCTCTCCAGGCAACCTCGGGCCACTGCAATGCTATGGAGTTGAACCCAGGGGCGACTTAAACTGCTCGTGGGAGCCTCTTGGGGATCTGGGGGCACCCTCCACGCTGCACCTCCAGAGCCTGAAGTAGTGAGTACAGTAAGATGGATTGGGGAAACTGAGGCCTTGGAGGTCTCCGCTCAAGTCCCAGACTGCTCTAGTTGAAAAGATCCATTCTAAAGCCCTTCGATTCTATGTTTCATTTCCATGCAGTGTGACCCTGAACCTCTGTTTCATACTCTATTAAAAACGGCAGTAATAGTGGAACCTGCCTTCTGGTGTTGATTCTGAGGATTCAATGAGTTAGACGCTTGAAAAGATAAAATACTTAAAGGGAGACTTTAAAAAATTACTGTGTGGGCTCAGCGCCTGTAGCTCAACGGGCTAAGGCACCAGCCACATACACCTGATCTGGCGGGTTCGAATCCAGCCCGGGCCCACAAAACAACAATGGTGGCTGCAACCAAAAAATGGCCGGGCTTTGTGGCGGGTGCCTGTAGTCCCAGCTACTTGGGAGGCAGAGGCAGAAGACTTGCTTGAGCCCAGGAATTGGAGGTTGCTGTGAGCTGTGATGCCGCAGTACTCTATCCAGGGTGACAGCTTGAGGCTCTGTCTCAAAAAAAAAAAAAAAAAAGAAGAAGAAGTGGGAGAACCAGATAATTATGCACACACACAAAAAATTACTGAGTGACCTTAGGCAAGTAGCTTAACCTCTCTGAGGATACAGAAAGTTTATTCAGTCTGGTGCTGGGGATGCCACAGTGAAAGAGGTAGACAGAAAGCCTGGCCCTTAGCTAAGGGAGAGGCCTCTGTTCCTTCATAATGAATCATACCTAAAAATTTATCATTTCAAATTATACTGAGGAAAGAATAAAAAGGTCACCAAAATTTAGGAACAGAGCATAAGCGTGTTGGGTTTTTTCCATTATGGTGATTAAAACACACATAATATTTACAATCTTAACCATTTTTAGTGTAAGTTCAGTGGCTATAAGTACATTCACATGGTGCTATCATTACCACCCTCCATCTCTAGAAGCGGACCCTAGTTTTAATTGGTGCAGAATGAGGGAGTCAGAGATGGTCCCCTCTTTTTATTAATGAAGTAAAGTTCACATAACATAAAGTTAACTATTTAAAGTATACACTTCAGTGGTGTTTAGCATATTTGCAGCATTGTGCAACCATTATCTCTATCTGATTCCAAAACATTTTCGTCACCCCAAAAGAAACCCTGTACCAATTAGCAGTTCCTCCCATTCCCCCTCCCCCGTCCCAGCCCCTGCCAACTACCCATCTATTTTTTGTCCCTGTGTATTTTCCTATTCTGACATTTCATGTAAATGAAATCATACAATCCTTGGCCTTTTGAGTTTGGCTTCTTTCACTCAGCCTACATTTTCAAGGTTCATCCACATTGTAGTATGTATCAAAACGTCATTCTGATTTACCACTTTTAATGCTCCATCATATATATAGACCACAATTTGTCCATTCATCTGTTGATGGACATTTGGGTTGTTTCCACCTTTTGGCTATTGTGAACAGTGCTGCTATGAGCATGTGTGTATAAGCTTTTTGTTCAAGTCCCTGTTTTCAGTTCCTTTGAGTATATACTCAGGAGTGAAATTGTTGGGTTATATGGTAATTCTATGATTAACCTTTTTTCATTGCAAATTGACATGTTATAATTGTATAAATTGGTAAGGTACAAAGTGATGTTACAATTTATGAATATAATGTGGAATAATTAAATCCAGCTGCTTGACATCCATCAGCTCAAATAGTTAACATTTTTTGTGGTGAGGACATTTCAAATTTACTCTCCTAGCAATTAAAAAAAAATTTTTTTTTTGAGACTGAGTCTCACACTGTTGCCCCGGTACAGTGGAGTGGCCTCATCATAGCTCACAGCAACCTCAAACTCATGGGCTCAAGCCATCCTCATGCCTCAGCCTCTTGAGTAGCTGGGACTATAGGCCCACATCACTATGCCCAACTAGTTTTTTTCATTGCTGGTAGAGACAGGATCTTGCTCTTACTCAGGCTGGTATCCAACTCCTGACCTCAAACTATCCTCCCACCTCAGCCTCCCAGAGTGCTAGGATTATAGGCTTGTCTCTTAGCAATTTTGAAATGTGTAATAATACTCTGTTATTAACTATTTTCACCATATTGTGAAGAACTCAAGAAAGAAAAAAGAAAAACCACATTTTTCTTGTCTGAGGGTTTAAGCCCTTTTGACCGTCATCTTCCCCCAGCTCTCTGCATCTATGAGTTCTAATGTTTTAGATTCCACATATAAGTAGAAACATGTGGTATTTGTCTTTCTGTGTGGACTTATTTAATTTGGCATAATGTTCTCCAGTTCCATCCAAGTTGTCACAAATGACAGGATTTTCCTTTTTTCAGGCTGAATAGTATTCCATTGTATGTGTATATATGTGTGTGTGTATATATATACACACACACACACCATCTTTTAAGAGATAGGATCTGCTCAGGCTGGAAGTGCAGTGGTGTTGTGATCACAGATCACTGCAGCCTTGAATTCCTGGGCTCAAGCAATCCTGCCTCAGACTCCTGAGTAGCTGAGACTATAGGTCCCTGCCACCCCACCAAGGTAATTTTTCTATTTCTTTTAAGAGTTAGAGGTCTTGGCTCGGCGCCTGTGGCTCAACGGACTATGGCGCTAGCCACGTACACCTGAGCTGGCGGGTTTGAATCCAGCCCGGGCCTGCCAAACAACAATGATGGCTGCAACCAAAAAAATTGGCCAGGCGTTGTGGCAGGCGCCTGTAGTCCCAGCTACTTGGGAGGCGGAGGCAAGAGACTCGCTTGAGCCCAGGAATTGGAGGTTGCTGTGAGCTGTGATGCTATAGCACTCTATCCAGGGTGACAGCTTGAGGCTCTGTCT
>CAUYON010141266.1:0-32821 GCA_963573935.1 Arctocebus calabarensis
TTGTCAGAGACCTTCAAATTTTATTTCATATAGAAAATTCATTGAAGTCAGCCTCCTTAGGATACCAAGTCAGTCTTCCTGTATGAGTCTCACCTCAAAGGCCGGATGCCCAATGAGGAGAGAAGTGACTACTCTAGAAGAAAAGTAAGTAATTCTGCCTCAGTCTGCATCCTGATTAGAGCCTATTTCTTTCTTTCTTTTTTTTGCAGTTTTTGGCTAGGACAGGTTTTGAACCCGCCACCTCCGGTATATGGGACTGGCACCCTACTCCTTGAGCTACAGGCGCCACCCCTAGAACCTATTTCTTTGGTAACTTCTTGTAACTTATGACCATAGATGAGAACAGGCCAAGTTCTCTTTCCTGATTTTATCAATCCAACTTCAACTCACGCAGAAGAACACTCTCTGGTCCTGACTTCTTGATCTTGGATCCAGAACCAGGACTCAGGATGTGTTTACCATATATGCTTACTTTTTGTTAATGTATTTGGTTAATTTTTGTAAATTAAATAAAATACCCCAGTGGCTTACACAACAGCATTTTTTTAGTTCATGAGTCCTCAGGTTGGCAATTTGGACTGGGCTCATTTGAATGATGGGTTCACAAATGCACCCTTAGGGCCTTCTGGTCCACTGGGCAGCTCTGTCTTGGAGAGAGAGGGAGTGAGAAAGGGAGAGAGAGAGATTATTGTCAGCTTGGATGATGGAGGCAGGCAGACCATGTGTCTTGTATCATTTAGCAGGCTTGCCCGGGCTCGTTCACATGGCAGTCGGAGCATTTCAATGCCCTTGAATGTTTCAATGCCTGTCCTTCTGTATGCGCATTACATTTGTTAGTGTCACATCATCCAAAGCAAGCCACATGGCCAATCCCAGAGTCAAAGTAGGAAGAAGTACCTAAGAGGGTAGCTATGGAGAAGCAGAGAATGTGGTGACCATTTTTTGTGGTCTCTGGGAGTTGGTCATATTTGACATGTGAACTATGTGAGGATTGTTGAAAGTGGGGTTTGGCCTAGATGTAAGCTTGGGAGGGGAGATGGAGGAGGTGCCAGCATTGGACAGGAAAGCAACAGGTACTTCTAGCCACATGGGACATTTTTTTTTTTTTTTTTTTTTGAGACAGAGCCTCAAGCTGTCACCCTGGATAGAGTGCTGTGGCATCACAGCTCACAGCAACCTCCAATTCCTGGGCTCAGGTGAGTCCCCTGCTTCTGCCTCCCAAGCAGCTGGGACCACAGGTGCCCGCCACAATGCCCGGCCATTTTTTGGTTGCAGCCATCATTGTTGTTTGGCCTGGGCTGGATTTGAACCCACCAGCTCAGGTGTACGTGGCTGGCGCCTTAGCCCGCTGAGCCACAGGTGCTGAGCCGGGACATGTTTTCTTATCTTTTTAAGCATCTCATTTACCTCTCAGTTAGTGAGTCAGTCCCAGATTTAGAGTTCTTGTCATCCATGGAGTTTTCTTGGTTTATTGGCAACAGTAGAAAGAAGAAACTCTTGATACACTTCCTTATCATGTTAAAAGTATTAAGATGGAGACTTTACCTCTTTTGTGTTTGCATGGATGGAGCTGGAATCTCCTGTGTCTTAACAGCATTTTCCGAGAAAGTAAATAGTATGTGTAAGGCATATAGTATAGTGTGCTTGTCTGTGGAATATGTTTGTTTTCACGTTTAGACACTCATCCATCTATCAAAGACTTTAAAAATATTGAGTGTATTCTATATGCCAGAGTTTCTGTAGCATAGATGAATATGTACCTTTATTTCAGATGGCTGGAAGATATCTCAGTGAGGAGGAGCAAGAAACATATTCTGAACCTCAGCCTGGAAACAAGTATTATAATTTTGTATATTTGAGACCACAACTATAAGAGAGATAAATTTTCAGTGTGGGAGACAGAAAAATGAGGGAATCTAAAGTCTAAAGTTAAATATATTATTATTTTGACTTTTATACCACTATGTATAAATTCATGAGGCTTGGGTGAGTTTTCTTGGTGGAAAATATAATAATTACAGCAACCATATTTTAATCTAAGATACTAGTAGGGGAAGAAAAATAAATACATAATATTGGTAATGAAGGACTAATGGTGAAATGGAAAACTGTAAGAAAAAATATTTCTATGAAAAATCTTGCCAACTGTTACAATATATTATCATTAACACTGGGCTATTAAGGCAAGTAAGTCACATAAGCACTGTTTATACTGGTCCTGTCCCCTAGAAGGATAGTTACCTTAATTCTTTGTGAAATATAATGAGATCTAGGTAATGTAGATAAAGTATATGCATCTGAAAAATAAAAGAAACCCTAATGAATAGCTTTTATTTTCTGTATTTTTTAATAGCATGGACACCTTGTAGGTGTTGGTGCTAATGATTATTTTTTGTGGGTGGTTAGATTTTTGATAAGCTGAAATTTTCAGGAATTAAAACTTGCTTGTCAATCATTATCTATTAGAAGTGGATACAATATGAGAATGCCAAAATTTGACGTTGATTTGATCTGCGTTTTATGCCTTTTTATTTGTTTGCTATAATTTAAACTTTTGCCAAGCTGGAAGTACTCAGAACAGTAGACACTTCAGAGTCCCTCATTTTTCTGTCTTCCACACTGAAAACTCCTATCTCTTGTAGTTGCAGCCTGTGTATCTTTGCTTTGGGCAGCGTGTTCCACGCACTTTTCCAAAGGCACGTGGTTATGAATTTTAGACACATTGGTTGCTAACCATGAGAAGAAAGAACTTCTGGAAACCTAGGGCTGTTTCCTTCCTTACATATCTTTTTCCCCAGTGGAAGACTTGGCGCTAAAACTCAGGTTTTGTGGTTGTTTGTTAATTTTTAATAGCGTTTTATTGACGATTGAAAGTGGTAGGTAACACATTTCAGTGTCCTCAAGTTTTCTTCTTAGTCCCCTGCTGCTATAGTCACAAAATCTTCCTTAGGCCTGTCCTAACAAGGTAGGGACCAGCAGGCTCTATTCAGTAAAGAGTCCCGAAACCCTAATCAAGGTCTCTTTTTAAAATAGGGAGCAGTGAAACTAAATAAAAGGTATAAAATCAGACCCTGAAAACTCACAAGGGGCGCCACTCCCTGCTCTTTGAGAGGTAGCAGCTGCTCTGTCTGTGAATGAGCCTTCCTTCTGTTTTTTGTTACATCAATAAACTTGCTTTTGCTTTACTCTGCGGCTCACTCTTGAAGCTAAGAACCCACCTGGCCTTCAGGTTTGGGGGCCCATTCTCTGGTATCACTAAGACACAATACGCATCATATTATCTGCCTTTCATGTGACAGAACTATTTACCTTTCTTCGCAGTATTGGCAGTATTATTTCCAGATAAGATCTCCATTCTTACAGACCACAGACCTGGGAAGAGTAGAGTTTTAAAAATAAATTAAAAATTCCTGGATTGGTGGGCATTTAGGTTGTTTCCACATTTGGCGATCGTAAATTGAGCTGCAATAAACAGTCTAGTCCAAATACACAGAGTTCTCCCTTTTGGAGGTGGAGAATTATTATAGGAGCTGTCAGACTTCCCTGCTGGGTGGTTTACCTCATTCAAGTCTTACAATACTACTGGGAGAAAGACTCGAGTAGGGTAGGCCAGTTGCACGGAGGAGTGAGTATGCCTCAGCATTTAAGGAAATTGCTTGGGGGTGGTCTCTTGATGAATAAGTTTCAGACGTGTCACTGGAATTCAAATCTGCCTTTTATTTCACAGCGCTACCTTGCCCCAAACAGAGACCTTTGGACTTAGTCTAATATGCTTTTCTCCGTTCCCAGAATGGATTCTTTGGGAGAAGTGTTTTCCCCTCCCATTTCCTTCAGGCCATTGTGGTAAGTGTAGTTTACAGTCTGCCGCTATCATAGATAGTGAATTTAGGTTTCTAATCCCAGGCCAGCAGCGGCTGGGCGTCTGCCTGACGCTGTCCCTAGCTGGTGGTGCTGGATTCCGCGTGCTTCAGCAAGACCAAGAAACTACCTCCAGAGGGGGAATCTATCCTCAGCCCCACCGAACAAAAACACAGAAATAAAAGCAAAAACCCAAACCTAATGGACACACAACCTAGACTGTGGGCCTCTGCAGACTAGGGAGAAGAGGGTCCGGGACACCAAGGCACCTCAGGAGCGCCCTCTGGCGAGAACAGACCGCGAGGGTCCCCTTCCCGCTCCCCACTTCGCGGCCGCCGTCGCCGCCGCGGCGCCCCCGCCCGGCTCTCGGTTCACTCTCGGTCTTTCACTCTGTGAGACACAGACGGCAGCTTTCCGAGAGAGCTGGGGACAGGCTGAGGCGGCGCCAGCACAACTGTCGCCGCTCGCCCGACAAGATCTGGACGGGGAGAGAAGGCGAAGCCTGGAGTCCCATCCTCGCTCTCTGCAGGGTTCCCCCGAGCCGACCAGCAGCTCCGCGCCCCCGCGCGACACCCTTCGCAGCCACTTCGCGGGGCGTGCCAGGACTTGGGGACGCGGTTCCGCAAGAGCCAGGGCGGGAGGCGGCGGCGGCACAGGACCAGGGGTGCGCGCGCTGGGACTGGAGCGGAGTGAGTGGCCGGCTGGGCGGCGGCAGGGGCGGCCGTAGCCGTGGGTGCCTCGCCGCTTCGTAGGCAGCACCGCCTCCCGGGCCGCGGCCGCCCGGCCGGGTCCCCTGCGCGTTCCCGGGCCCGGAGCCGGCGCACGATGCGCCTGGCTGCGTTTTGATCGCCGCCGCGCCTCCGACTCCGCCGCGATGATCCCCACCGAGCCGCCGCAACAGCAGCTGCAGCCGCCGCCGCCCCCAGTCCCGCCGAACCATGTGGTGACCACCATCGAGAACCTGCCGGCCGAGGGCAGCGGCGGCGGCGGGAGCCTGTCCGCCTCCTCCCGGGCTGGCGTACGCCAGAGGATCCGCAAAGTGCTGAACAGGTGAGCGGCGGCGCCCGGCGAGGGCGGGCGCCGGCCCGGGGTCTCCTCCGTCCCTCCGGGGGCCCGGAGGTCCTTTGGGACTGTGTCGCCACCAGGGGAGAGCCGGGAGTTGGAACTGCGCTGCGCTCCGGGGAGGCCGGTCGCGGCAGCTTTGTCCCGGCGCAGGGAGCCCTGGAGTGCCGGGGCTGCGGCGGGTCCGAGGAGGGAGTTCGGGGAGAGGCGGGGATTTCCGTCCCTAGCTGCCCTGCGTGTCTCCGCGATCACACCCTCGCACGCGCGTGTCGCCTCACTTTCCCTTCCCGCTCCTACCCTGGCTCTGCGCTCAGGGGCCGGAGGGGACGCGGGGACACGGCCGGGGCGGCGGCGGGAGGTGGGCGGGGGGGGGCTGCGGAGATGGCGTGGAAGTCTTCGGCCTCGCGCCGCCCCGCCCCGCCAGGGAGACCGAGACCCCTCTCCGGGGGATCTGGTCCAGCGACACCCCTGGCAGGAGGGAGGAGAACCCATTTCTCCTGCCTGACGCTCCAGTCGTGGCGCCGACTCTTGGCGCCTGGGAGCAGGGGAGCGGAGGGGAGAGGCCTGGAACAGACTCGCACAAAGTGAGAATGTTGCGGGAAGGGTGTGAGGAGGAGCTGCCACTCATCCCTAGGGAGCTAAAGCCGGAGGCGGCGACGCGGATCGCCCGCGTTCCACTGCTGGAATCTGCGTAGTGGATCGATTAAGCGCCCAGGCGGTTTAGCTCGAGGACCCGCATTAACGGGAAATGGGGCGAGGGGGGTCATCGGCCTCCGTGACTCAACTGTAATGTGAAAGGGACTTTTCTACTTCACTAACTTGAAATGTTTGACGCGCTGACACATCAAGAAATCACGCGGGGAATAGGTTTTGTGTGTTTTTTTTTTCGGGGGCATGGGTGTTTTTCGACCCCTCTGAAAGGGTATCTCTTCTGGTCGCTCTGTTCATACAGGTTTCTGGGTGGCACTGTTTGGGGTAGCACAGATTCTCCAGGAATTCACATTGAGCTGTCTGGGGCTTTAAGCTCCAGTGGGAGCACAAAATGTGTACAGAAATACAAGCTTGAAAAATACTCTTAATTTGGAGAGTACGGTTTAATTTAGTTATACCAAATCCCAAACCATTCAAGAATCCCTTGTGATGATGACTTGACGTGTATTTAACTTGTGAGTACTTACGTACGTTCCCATTTATTATCAAACAAGGGGAAATTCCCTCTGAAGGGAGATGTGAGTTGGTAACGGAGAAAGTCAAATCTTTCTTTTGATTTGTAGCTTGAAATTCCAAAATATTGCACTTAAAAGGCAATGAGCAGAATAAATCAGGAAGATGCTGGCTTGGTACATATTTTATGGGTTTCTTATTCTTCATGAATACCTGTGGGTTTTCTTTCTTTCTTTCTTTCTTTTGAACTGCTAATGCCTTGACATTGTTTAAATTTTTAAGCAGAATATATTTTTAATTATTAATTTACTCTCATCAAACCAGCAAAAACTGGTACAATAGTTCATTTGTCTTTGCTTAATAACATATTACTGATTCCATGCAAGATATTTCTTGATATATGCATCTGACACTTAGGGACCAGAACAGCAAGACTGCTGAGGTCAGAGTGAGGGAAACTGGATGTAAACATACCCCTCTGCCCATAGCTTTGCAGCAGAAACATTCACTTCTCTTGTTTGAGTTTATTTATACAATATGTTTAAGAATAGTTCTTTTCTTACTTACCTTACCATGATTTTGAGAATTAGATAATATTGAAGAAAACAGTTGGAAAAGTATAAAGCTCTACACTAATTCATTTATTCAACTCATTTTTTTTGTTGTCTAACGAGAATCTTTGAGTCTGTGGCAGCAGCATAGGCAAATACAGTGAAGTCATGGTACGTAATGGGTAGAACTTTGTCTATTAATATGTCTTCTGTGATTTGTGATATGAGTTGTACTATTCCTAAGTTGGGTCAATGATGTTTCGTCTCAGGTACATGTGTGAGTGGAACCTTAGGGTTATGGCTTTAAGACTTCAACTAAAACAATTATTTATTTGTCTTTCAAAGTTTTCCAGAATTTTCAATATCAAAGTTTTGCATTGAGTAGCTGGCTTTCCCTTATCCTTAAAGGATAAGAAGACATTTCTTTTGAGAAAGTGCATTTTTAGTAAGGATATTGAAAAAAAATCTGAATAAATTTTAATACCTCGGGGGTGTGATTTCTTTAGAATGCTGATGGAGTTGGCTTTCGTGGCATGATTATGTCAATAAAAGAGAGCATTAGTAGTGATGATGGAGTGATTTAGCTCTAAGTAAAATTAAGAATGGAATTTTAGAGATTCTGGGCAGTGGTAGGTGTGGCTCTCCTCTGGTTTGGACTCAGTGAGTGTTGGACTAGTTAGTAATGGGCAGGCCCGTTGGTGTCTGATCATAAGCATCTAAGTTTATTTTTTAAAAACTCAGGATCTGTTCGTTTTTGCCTTCTCTTTTCCCTCTTTCTTTTCCTCCTCCTCCTTCCTGAATACTTGCCTGGCATTGCCCTGTCCCCTCATTGTCTTCAATAGTTTCCTTTCCTCTGTCCCTTATCATGTAGCATCTTAGCACTTTGCAGAAAGTAGTTCCAAATCTGGAAGCTAAGAGCCTGTATAGAAGCACGCTTCCAACTTTGGCATTGTAAATACATTGTTAGCAGCATTCTATTGCTGTGAGCTTGCTAGGAATGGGGAGTTGCACTGCTGTCAGAAGTCAGCATCCTGTTGGGCCAGAGGAGCAGTTCTGAGGGACAAGTTTGTGCAACGGGGTGAGGAGTGTGTTAGACTGAGCAAGGCAAGCCTGGTGAACTGCCAGCTACTGGTTACAGACTATAGTAACAGCTGCCTGCCAATCCAGAGGAAGAAATGCAAATGCATATGCTGTCTATATCCTGACTACCTAGGGAGAGTTAAAGAAAGAAGTACTGATTAATAATTAAAGGTGCCTCTTCTCAAGAAACTTACATTGAAATGTAGTGTTACCTTAATAAAAACCTGCCTTATATTATCCTGCATCATTTTATTTCCTTAGTATAGTTTTGCTTCTTCTCCTCTCACTTTACAAGCTTGTAGAGTTGGATTGCTCCACTTTGTACGTGACAATAGGAGCATCTCACTTATTGACTAGTTCCTCTCTAATTGAAACAATTAGATTAGAATATAATCGTATCCAAGACTTTGGTGAAAGAGGAAGTGGTAGATAATTTTTTTTTAAACCAATTAATGGGATGTGTTGCATCTTTCCTTTCCCCTACTTAAAATTGTTTTAGCAATGGAGTACAAGAAATACAAGATGATTTGGTTGCTGGAGTAATTACTACTTCTTTAACTTCTAAAGATGCAATATAATGTATCAGTATAATTGATCAATATGATATATTGATTCAAACAAAGGAAAAAATTATGGCAAACTCTTCTTCACTTATTTTCTAGCCTAGAATAGTATTGTCCCCCTGCTACAAGCAAGATCTGACAAAAATAGAATATTTCAAGAATAGAGATGTCCCTGTCATAGTAACTGCCAATCAGGTAGATTTTTAGGAACATATAGGAGTAAATACTGATCTGCATATAACAGCTCCTCAAGCTTTCTTAATAAAATGTTCTTAAGAAACAAGTAATATCTTGTTTTGTGTTTTGCATGTACATAGTTTATCTTTTCCCACTTGAATATTGAATATTACTTTCAGTCCTTAACAAAAATAACCATGAATTTCTGGTTTTAATCTACTTTCTTCTAACACATAAGAGGGAGCTATCTGAAGTTATAAAGACATCTCTGACATTTGGTTTCTGTTGTAGGTATATTTAATCATTAGAATGGAACTATGAGTGACTCATCCATTTATTTGATTTAGAACTGATTGCCAACTTACATTTAGATTTATTTTATTAATTTTCAAATTTCTGAAACTTTTTTGAGTTGTAAACCTAATAGCATTAAGGATGATACACAGGAGAGCTAGAAGGAAGGTTGCGTAAAATCAATGTGCAAGTGGCAAAGTTACTGTGTAAAATTGGGCAATATGTATAATACCCTTCCTGAGTTGTTAAAGAAGGTGGATAGCATATTGTGACTGGCTTTCAAGGAAAAGGGATATGCTTGCTCTCTTAGATACAGTTGGTGAAAACATGCATTATAATTTAGATGATTCTTCTTATCAAGTGAGTAGGTTTCCCTTAAGAAATTGATGGTGAGACTTTTCCTCAAGCTGCTTCTAATAGATATCAAAATGAAAAGAAGATCACCTAGAAATGAGGGTAATTGATATAAAATATTCTAAAAGGAACTGGCTGGTGTTATTAAAAACAGACATTTCTAAGATCAGTAGTAAATTAAGGACGTCTGAAGGATGCATTTCTGTTTAACTAAAAGGAAAAAATTATAAAAATAAAATAAAAGATCATCCAGTATATTTTCATTTATGCACAGTGCTTAGAGAAACTAATGTTCATATTAAAAAATATTTGATTTATCTTTCATAAAGATGATACATTTTGAAATAATGTGTAATAAAATAGACATTTTTAATGTAGTTTTTTATTGATCTTTTACTTTCTCAAAATCCTTCAGGGCCTCAAATCTGTCATAGCAGATGTCTATTTTTACTACAAACATCTGTAGATGTAGATGGTATAGGAAATCGAGCTGTCTTCCCATATAGTTCTAAAGTTACTCAACACAAAAGATGATTTATTATTTAGTTGGCATTACTCATAAAAGCGGAACACAGAATGTGAAAGTACCATCATCGGATTTTAGTTTAGCTTGTCCATTCATTTACATTCAGGCCAATGAGCATTCACTGTGCATTGTTCAAACACATTAATTCTTCATTATCCTTCTAAAGAAGTATGCCTAGGGAGTCAGACTTTAGTAGACTCATGGAAAAAATATTTGACATGTTTCTTGACTATAGTGCAAACCTATACAAATAAATATTCATTTGTTCTTAAATAATTACTAACAGAGTGATAAACTCTGTTCTGGAAGACACATATATGGCAAAACATTATTTTTGGAGAGAAGGCCCTCAAAAATCTAACTGGGGAAGGTGACATGGGATCACTACTTAGAATGAAATGTTGTAATCTATTATCTGAATTGTATACATAATGCTTACCTGGATGCTTGCATATGTCTAGATATTGGAATATTGTTAATAAGCTATTCCATGTGCAATCCATATTAATCTTCTTATTCTGACACTTTGGCCTACTTGCATGTACAATACTTAGGAAAAAAATTCACAGGAAATGTCAAGAAGAAAAATACAAATAAATATGCTTTAGAAAATATTTTCTTTAAAAAGACATACCTCAGTGGCAACATGATTGTAATTTGTTCAACTGCATTATTAAATTTTTTCAATTACTGTTTTCTTTTGAATTTAAATTCTAAACCTTCTCTCAAGAATATTTATCTCTGTGACTGTGATGGTTAAAAAAATACCTTTAAGATCATTTCACAGGTTCAGAGATTACAAGCCACCAATTTCTACTGCATTTCATTTTAAGCAAATTAATCAGGAAAATTGTCTACAACTGAATACACACTTAATAGCATTTAAAGACAAAATCATGCTAATTATATCCCGATTTAGAGTGACAGGGCTGCAATTTGTAACTGTCCCTGTCTCTGAGAAAGCACACAATACTTTGATCTGCCAAATAAGACAGGTCTCTCTCCCTCATTCATTGATTCATTCTTCCAGTCGTTCTCTTATTTAACAAGTATTTATTAAGTACCTGCTATATGTTGAGTACTGCTGAGTTACAGTGGTGAACAAGATAGCCAAAAGTTGGTGTGACCTTTGCGCCCTTGGTGGAGTTTGTGTTATTATCCTTTTAATATAAACCATCCAGGAGGCAGTTTAATTAAAGTAGAAATAAAGATAACATTAATTATCTCTCAAAAAATGGTATTTGAAACTTGATGCAACAAGAAGTCTGGATAAATTAGCTGGTTCACTTTTAGGAAAACTGCTCAAAAAGACCAAATTCATAATAAAGTCTCTGAGGTGTACACAGAGAGCAGCAGACCTTTCTTGATGAATACATTTGAGTTTGTTTCACTGGCGCCTTTACAAAAATTTTAGGACTAACCCACTGATGTTCATGTAACTTCCGAGCGTTAGGAAAAAAGAACAGATTTGAATCCCATCCTACTGTTCAGGGTGAATCTATCAAGGTTGTTGCCATATAGCTTGAGCAAATAGGGTTTTCTGAAATTATTAAACATGCTGACATGCATAGGCAACTTGGGGCGAGGGTTGGGGAACCTGTTTGTGCACTACAGATAGGAGAGGTTTAAAATATGACACGAGCAGGAGGATGAGTTAGTTGGACTGGCTACTTTATGATGTGACAACCTTTAATGTAGGTGTTTAAGTTAAAATGAGCATTTAGACAATAGCTTAAATTCTTTAATTTTACATTATAAAACATAAATTTTATATTACAAAACATTATGTTATATTTTATTCTCCTAATCACAAAAGTTGGTTTTATTATCCTTTTGGTGAAACAGATTTGTGTGTTCACACAGCTACGTACTTTTATAAGACCACAGAGGAGGGATAGTTCATGCTAGCTAGAGAAGGGGTAGGAGAGATGGGGACTGCATTTGCCCTTGGCATTGAAAGATGGTTAGGATAGAACATTGAAGGATGGTTAGGATAGGAACATTAAAAGATGGTTAGGATAGGAACATTATACTTTTATAAGACCACAAAGGAGGGAGAGTCCATGCTAGCTAGAGATGGGGTAGGAGAGATGGGGAACTGCATTTGCCCTTGGCATTGAAAGATGGTTAGGATAGGAACATTGAAGGATGGTTAGGATAGGTGTGGGAAGGGGGAGGGGAGAAAGGATGAATCACGTAAGGAAGTAAGAGATCTGGGGGAGGCGGAAGTGTCTAGTTTGACAATATTTTGGCATGTGTGGATAGAAAGGGAAGTAGAGTGACATAAAACTAGAGTTGTAACATGTGGTGAGATAATGAAAAGCTTTAGGATGTTTCAGCAGGCTGCTAGATTTCATTCTATGGGCCACTATTCTTGTAGGTTTTTGAGTAGAGAAATGACCTGATCAGGGATGTTCCTGAACATGATATTCTGGGCAAAATCTATATGACTGAAGAAGAGTGAAGGAACTGGAGTTCAGGGGTCTGTTAGGAAGCAGTTGCAGTCATTCAGAGGAGAGGAGAGGAGAGTCTGGTGTGGGTAGAGGCAGCGAGGAAGGAGAGGGAAGTGTTCGGAGTTAGACGGAATGTGAACGAGTCAAGGAGAGGAATTTGGTACTTCTGGGGAAGGCACCAAATAGTTCCTAGAACATAGTGGGTATTCAATATGTGTATGTTGAAAGGTTAGTTAAAAGCTACAAAAGGGAAGAGATTTTTCTCACCAGGGTCAAAAGGACCCCTGGGGGGACAGCAGCCAGGTACTGAGAGCATGGTCCATGCACCTATACTGGACCACAAACTGTGTGAAGAACAGAAGTTGAGAGTAAGCATTTAGAAATAGCCATAGCAGTTTGACAGAGCACTTTTCTGTCTTTTGTTCTATTATTAAAAAACTGGGTCTTATATTTTGGTTTTTATCTTTTGCCACTTTATTTTTCTCATAATTGATTTTTATTAAATTTTACAAAAGTATTGTCTGCAGTGAATTGTAAATCAACTGTTATTTTGCAACAGCAAGTTTGAGAAGCACTGGGACTGGTCAGATATCCAAGTTGGAGGAATAGTGAGTCTGGGTCTAATCATGGTTGGGGTGGTCCTCACTGTGGGGTCCTCAGGTGGTGCCAGTCATGGCCCTGCCAATCTGTTAAGCAGGCAGGTGGTGTGGAGGCAGTAGGGTAAGCCTGGTGGTAGCCACAGGAAGCATCGTGCCCCCACCAGGTGGCCTGGAGTTCAGGTGGGACTCCTGTCTTCAAGGGGTGCCCTGGAATGTTGGGCAGGGAACTATTTGGAAGTGAGAAGGGGTAGAGAGCAGTAGCCCAGCAGAACGGGCTGTAGGCGGAGAGTACTCCCTATCAGGGATCACATAGATCAGGAGCACAGATTCTGGGTCAGGGTTCTGTGTGGGCCCAGCATAAGTGGACACAGGCCAGACCACGGATACACCGTCACCTCAAGTTCTTAAGAGCTCAAGACTTTGAGCCACCAGCCATTCAACAAAAATTATGAGTCAGGTTAAGAGGTGTGGTCTAGCGTTTGGAGATACTTAGGGAACAAGAGAGAAAAGCCCTGCACTCTCATGGAGGCTACATTTTAGAAGGAAGGGGCAGGCGGTAAACAAAAACATACAGCAAACAGTGGCATATACTATGCAGGGAATTCAAGTGGGGTGATGTGACAGGGAATGAGTGGTACTCTAACTTGGGTAGTCAGAAGAGCTCTCTTTCTCTCTCTCTCTCTCTCTCTCTCTCTCTCTCTCTCTCTCTCTCTCTATCTCTCTCTCCATCGAAGAAGGAACTGTAGGGTCAGGAGGACGGTCACTCCAGACAGCGATGCTAACGTGAGACCAGCAGGCATGCGGAGTGAAAGGAAGAGAGTTTTGAGTGCAAGAAACAGGTGGTGAGAGCAGATGGAGAAAGAGGCAGGTGCCAATTCTAAGTGGTGTGGGGAACAAGGGGAAGATTTTGAACAGAGGAGTTGTCTGGTTAATGTTTTGAAAAGCCCAGTCTGGGTGCTGTTGGAGACTGGATTATGGGAGAGGTGTGTGGCCCCGGGAGGAGAGAGCACTGGAGCTGGACTGGCTGGTGGCAGTGGAGGAGGAGAGAAGTGGTTGAGTTTTGGAATGATTTGCAGTGGGAAATACATGGGGCAAGTGGTTTCATGAGGCAGCTGAGGGGGAGGAATAAAGAAAAATGTCCAGTTTTGAAAGCTGGAGTATGGAATTCTGGGAAGAAACCAGAGCTGGATGTTGGATTTGGGAGTCATGGGTCCTGGGTGTGTAAATAGAGAAGAGGAGACTCAAGAGCAACCGTGGGAGTACAGCGACCTTCAGAGTCATACAGAGGGGGAGGACCCAGCAAAGCAACTGGAGGGGAAGGGGTATGAAGGAGGATGAAAGCCAGGAGAGCATGGTGTCCAGAAACCAAGGGAGGAAGGGGTTTCCAGGGGAGGCAATCAGCAGTCCACCATGCTGAGAGTGGTTAGGAACTCTAATCACTCTCTAGGAGAGAAATGGCCAGTGGCTTGGTCACATAGGGAGCCTTATGAGACAATCGTGGGGTCAGGGGAGTGTGCAGATGCAAACCTGGAGGGAATGGGTTGGGAGGGAATGTGAGGTAAGAGGTATGACTTTTGAGAAGTTTTGCCTTAACAAGGAGTAGAGTAGTGGAGGAGATAATACAATAGATTCAGGTACTAATGGGAATGATGAAGTGGAGAGGAAAAAAGGCAATGTGAGGGAGGTGAGATGAAGGAACACTGGAAGCCTTGAGAAGGCTCGGCTGGTGGATCTGAAGCAGGGAGTGGAGGGGTTGATCTATGACAGGAGGCAGGACACTGTCCATGGTACGGGACGGGGAGGCCGAACATATGAGTACAAAGGATAATTTGGCAGATTTGGTGGTGGCAATAAAAGACAATTCCTTTCTGGTGGCTTTTTTGCTCTGACTGAGGCAAGGATATCTTATGAACGAAGGTGGTGAGGGAAGGATGTAGGATGTTTGTACAGAGAGAAGTGGGATATATCATCTTGAAGAGTCAGAAAGGAAATACACTAAAGAAATGTTATGCGTAAATTTGACATTCGTCCTGGGGCTGTGGTAGGAGGTGTGATAGGTAGGAAGGAGCTGCTACTTTGTCTAATCTGCCTTGAAAAGAGTTAACTCGGAAGCAGATCTGGGCTCAAGAAGCCAGAACCCATCCAATAAGAAGTGAAAATACTGGGCCAGGGCATATTTGAGGGAGCTTAGTTGGGCTTGGCTGCCACTTCTATTTGGGAGCAGGGTATGAGAGAGAGATGGCGGAATTAAGAGACTTTACTTAGGGGTCACCTAGAGATTCTGTGCCTGGGCCACTTGAGGAATGGTGTCCCCATAAGAGTAGAATGTGTTTTCTGTCTCAGGCCAGTGTCTTAACTTTGGGGGGCTTCCATCTTCTCACTTGTAAACCAGTTGGAATAATCCTAATTCTTCAATACCCATTGGACGTTTTGGGTTTTTAAATGAAATGACATCTGGGAGAGAAGGCTTGGAAAACTGCCCAGCAGGATGCAGTTGGTACCCTGGTCACAAAATTAAAAGGAAAGCCTGAGTTTCGGCAACCCGGCGCTGTCATCAGGCCTGTAGTAAATGCTGTCGGCCGCTCTGTGTGCCCCGGGCTTTGATACCTGCTCACTGGTCTGGCTTGCTTCTTTTTCTCATAAGCTTCGTCAGTCGGTCTGGAGCGAAACCCACCGATCTGTGAAGAAGCCACCAGTCTGTTTACTCAATGTGTTCATTTTTGTCAAGCTAGATGTATTTAATTTTGTGCGTGTGTGTTTTTTGTTAAAGAAAGCCTCTTCTTGGGAAGACTAATTTGGCATAAGGCATATGTTCTCCCGTCTAATTGTGCCTCTCAGATTGATGGAGCGAGGTACCTGAGGTTTGCTAAGGAGAGTGACAAGCTTCAGGAAAGCGTTCGTGCCTCTTGAACTGGGGAGGTTTCAAAAGGAGCGTGGGCCTAAAAGGCTCCCTAGAGGCGGGGCAGCGGATGGACAGAGCGGCTCACAGGGAAGGGACAGAGCCGCTTTAATGTGCTAATGAGGGGAAGCCCAGATGCCAGCGGGATCAGAGGAGCTCTTTGTGATGCTAGGTTCCCGGGCTGGCTGGAGTCTCTGTCCCTATCTGGATCCTGCTGCAGGCCCGAGAAACACTGCGCTCTCAGAGGTGCCCTGTCCTCCACAGACAACCCCGCAGACCGCCTGCAACCATGCAGCCCTGGGAGGACACGGGGAAGGCCCTGGGGCGGGGGGGGGGTGGCTGCAGGAAGGGGATGGGCGAGCGCTGTGCAGGGCAGGGGAGGGGGCGAGGGATGATTGTCCCCCGGAGGGCATGGAGTCAGGGAGAGCTAGCAAGGACCCCTGCAGCTTTGCACAATTAACTGTTTTTCCTTCACAACTGCCAAGCTTGGTTAAGTGGTGTTCAAGCCCATCCAAACGGAGGTACTCTGTCCTTGGACTTAGCGCAAGCTGGTTTTTAGACTTGCAGAGTAAGCCTGAAACGTCAGAGAAACCAACCCAACAAAACTGATCACCATCCGGTTATTTCTTGAATGAAATTTGCATTCTGATTATTTCATTCTGGGATGGTTCCAGAATTGCTGGATAGAAGGGATTGGGACACCAGTGGGGGGAAGCTGGGCCAGGCAACTTGTCTTGAAGTCGTGTTTGCATAGCAAGGACCCAGCACAGTATTTATAATGATGAGGTGTTTACTGGTATTGACCCTACCTGCTGATGAAGAGATTGGGTAACCAAAGTGTCCCCCAGTCACCCCTATTTGAATGCTGCCTCTAGATTTCATCATAAATTCTTGGGTCTTTCCTGTTTCTGCAAATACAAGTTCCCAGGTCAGATGGGCAAATGGAGATCATCAAAAGTATTTTGACCTTTTCATCTCCTATTTTTTCTTTATGAATAATTTCTGGGCCTATGTATTCATATATTTAAATATTATGGATATATATTTTATATGTGTTATTCCCCAAATAATGTATATTAGGTATTATCTGTAATGTGCTCTTGCTCTGCTTTTCTTTGTCACATACACAGATATGCACACATGATCTAGAGGACAGTTTTCCATTTGGAGTAATTTGTCTGCCTTCTTTGATGATAGCCCCAAATTTCATTACCATGTTTTTTGGGGTGGGCAGAGAGCTCTAAGTTAGTTTGAGAAGAACTTTATTTTTAAAATGTTTTATTTCTACTTGGGAATCACACTGACTTGATATCACATAAGGAAATAGAAATATTCAGTGGGGATCACCTAGGAGCTAGCTATACCGGAAAGTGTGAACACACTTGCAGATTTTCCTCCACTTCTCTGAGCCCTTTATATTTTCATTACAACACTTTCTGTTCCAGGAGACAGTGCATAAGGTAACTCGGCTTCCACCCTTTGACTTCCTCTGACTTGAACAGGTTGTGTGATTTTAATACTTTTCAGGAAATATTTTTTAATAAAAATGTTTCCTCCTTTCCATGATGTTTTCCATTTATTTCCTGCCTCTAATAGGATACATACTTTTGGGATTAATTCTCCCTAGGGAAAGCAGGGTGCTCCCAAACCTAAAGAGGTCCAGGCAGTGAGGTGCTTGCTTGTGCTAATGTTAGAAAATTGATCATTTGTAACTCTAATGCTCATAAATGGACTCATTTATTTCCATGAAGAAACCCTACTTATTACCTCCTTGGCCCCAAAGTTAATTGAAGCCTGAGAGAATGCCTTCCACAATGACAGAAGAAAAGCACCACTTAAAGCATTTATAGTAGCAGGTATCAGATTTCTCATTTTGGATATTAATTTGTCAGAGAACAGTGATTATGAAAAGTATGTAAACGGGAATGTAGGTAGAATGAACTCAGGTTTGCAATTTGTTAGTCTATGGGTTCATGAATTCAGACAAAAGAAGAAGAAGCTTAGCTAAATTGTCATCTCCTGTTTTCCTTTGTGATAGCTAGAAAGCAGTTCATTGGATTTAGAAAGACAGGGATTCTTTTCCCTTTTAGCTGTTAATGGACAAGCAGGCAAACAGGCTACAGTGCACTTCTCTTCCCTAAAAAAACAAAAAATTGCACATCCTGATATACTCCTCCGTAAAGAGTCATTGGAAGAGAAAAGACAATACTCATTTAATGAATTAATGATGTGCTTATGGTGGGCTGGGAAAGGAAAACTAAGAGATATGGACTTGGTGCCCATAGCATAGTGGTTATGGCACCAGCCACATACACTGAAGGTGGCAGGTTTGAACCCAGCCCCGGCCAGCTAAACAACTGCAGCAAAAAAATAGCTGGGTGTTTTGGCGGACACCTGTAGTCCCAGCTACTTGGGAGGCTGAGGCAACAGAATTGCTTAAGCCCAAGAGTTTGAGGTTGCTGTGAGCTGTGATGCCACGGCAGTCTACTGAGGGTGGTGTAGTGAGACTCTGTCTCGAAAAAAAGCAAAAACAAACAAACAAAAAAACCCCAAGCAAACAAACAAACAAAAAATCCTAAGAAATGTGGTAGTTATAAGTCCTAGCTCAAAGTAAACAAGGGGAAGGGAAAAATATCATTTCTTATTCCCAGTCGGAAATATTTTCCTAAACAATTTCTACCAGTTAGAAATTAATTTGAGTTGAATTTCTTCTTTGTATGCATCACCGTGGGAAAATTTAACAAAATTAGACGTATATCCTTTGCATGTCTACTTTAAAGAAAGCTTAGTCCTAAGCATGATTAGGAGATGGAGAGATTAGGTTCCTGCTCTCAAGTATTAATATATTTTAATCTAGCTAATCAGTTATTATTTTAGTAACCAGTAGATCACTTTCCCTTTAAGAGCTGAAATCAGCCACAGGGAAGCATGAGACATTATTTCACGGCATTTTTGGAACCCTGGGCATAGGGAAGTTCTGGCTGGAGTTTTGCAGTGGAGACAATTGTTCCATTAGGGAACTCTAAGCATTCTGGGCCGGGGAGAAGAGCGCACAGGCACAGGAGAGCTCCAGAGATCCACCTTGCTATGGTTAAAGAGTATGTCTCAGACCCTCCACCAGTGGGATCAAGCATCATCTCACCCGAAGATTCTCAGAGGCATACGGATCAATAAATATCTGAGGACATATCTAGGTGAAAAGTATGAGATTTTGATGTTATGTGAAATGAATAGTCTCTAAATCCCCCCTAGTTCTTAAAATCTGTGATGACACATGACAGTACAGTCCAAAGTCCTTCTGACAAATCGGATGAAGTTTGTTTCTACAGCATTTGTCTAGCCTTCCTTCTTCATGTGTTGGTCCTTCAGAGTAAGAGCACAGCCCAGTCATTTCAGCAGTCATTCATATGTATGTATGTCCTGGAGGCACACAGCCCATGTAGAATGAGGTTAGTAGCTAAAGGTCCTGTGTGTTAAATTAGAACTCTGATCAAGAAATTATGAAATAATTCAGTCTCTTTAAGTAAACCCTGCACAAGGGTTCAGTTTAACTTGACAAGTTTTCTATACTGGGAGAGACTAGAAATTGACATATATATATATTTTAAAGTGTCAGATAACCTGCTTGCTTTTTAAATTCCTGCTCCAGAAAAATACCAGTATGATACCCTGAGGAGCAGAGCAGTGGCAGAGGGTTGCTAACTATGACAGCTTTTCTTTTCCTCTCTCTGATATTTGTTGCTTCACTAAAGCAGGGTGTTTTATCCAGGGTAAAGTAAGGGAAGCTTGCTTTATAATATTATCAAAGATCTGTCTACATAAAAAAGAGTAATGAAGTCATTTGGCTTGCATTCTTGATATCATTTGTAGTGCCTCTGTGCGGGGTCGAGTGAAACAGTTTCTATAGCTGCTGAAAGCAATAAGGCTCCGAACATTAAATGCTGACTCAACATAAACATGGCTGCAGAAGAAGATGATTAACTTGAAGAGAAGCTGGCGTCAGCAATAAGAAATACAACCACACATTCAGAGGCACATAGAATCTTTACATGTGACATCTTCAGGAATCATCTCAGAAAGAGAACAGCATTATTGTGTTGGATGGAAATTGTGTTTCCTTTCTCTCACTGGCATGAGAGATTTTGTCTAAAGTTTCGCATTACTTCCCTCATTTAGTGTATTCATTTTATCCTAGAGAGTAAGGCTTCCAAAGCCTGTCCCAGGGCTTTCGAAACTTGTTAAGTTGTGTGTGTTTGATCTTCAGCCAATTTGTTCACAGACTTTTCCTGGACTACAGGGCTTGGAGATTGTTGTTGATCCAGAGTGGGCAAGGTTCTAGGTTGGTTCAGTCGCATTGAAGAAAATGGACTTGCGTTGGATGGCGAGGGAAGGGATGTCTCCTTCTCTTGCTGGGTTTAATTAAGGAAGCAGCCGTCTTGCTCCAGCTGTTGCAGGCATCCACCTTGTGATCGTGAAGAAAATCAGTCTTAGGCTGTCACTGGTGCTGAGGACAGAGGAGTGGAGAGAGGAAAAGTGCCTGGGTCCTTGAGGATATTATTGTGTAACTTCCTGCAGTGCTACATGCTCAGAGGTTGCCCAGTCACTGGACTTTCACAGGCATGGGATAAGCCTCTTTTAGCCAGGTTGAGTTGGAATTTTTTAACTTGCAGTTGAATGCACCCCTGACTGATATACATCTCTTTCACTTTGCCCTGAAACAGATGGCCTTTGCATACCATTCAGGGCCTTTTCATTTTTTTCAGTCTGGGTACATCTGCCAAGGAAGAGAAAGGGAAGGTTGGCTCCAGTCTGTGATATGAAGGGTTGGTCTAAGATGTGGTTCCACCAAGGATAGAAAGAGTGGGATCTTGTGACTGGTGGATGTCATGGATATCCATACCAATCTGTGGTTCCTGTGATAGTCCCAAGTTGGCCTGAACTGGGCAATTATAGGGAGGAGATTCGAGTGCTGGGTGAAAGGCTCCTTCTACCTCCATAGTCATTCTTTATTTGTTTGATAAGCATTTATTCTGAATCTGCGTTGTGCCAGACTGGTGCTGGCACTGGGCATATGACAGTTCTCACACTGTTTAATGGAAAATCAGGGGAGCGTACAGTATAAGGGGATGGGGAGGCATCTGAGCATATGAGAGCTAAGTGGACAACCAGAGAAAGAGGAAGACAGAGCCAGAACAAAGATAGGCTTGAGTGTGTTTGTATGTATATCTGTGTATGGTGGGGGAGTACGGTATATGGGGAATAGTGTTTCCCAGAGGAAACAACCCAATAAAACGGGTTCAGATGGTTGTGGCCACATATAAGACTGAGAGATGTCAGAGGCTAGATGGTTACACAAGGGCAAGATCACACAAGATTTGGCAGCTTGTTACGTTGTGTGTTTTGTCTTAATAGCACTGAGCAGCATTGGAGACTCTGAGCAGAATGTTAACATGATAGGTTTACATGTTCATAAGATCTGGCTGATTTCAGTATAAAGTGAATTTGAGTGCAATGGGATTGATTGTAAAAAGTCCCACTAGAAGCCAGTTGCAGGAGAGAATGGAGACTAAAGATGAACTCTTAAACCTCTTCTTTCTGACACCACAGGTTTTGATTGTAATTACTACATATGAGGAAGGTGAGTCAGGTGGATAGTGATCAATGTTTGATTTCATTTGGTGTACTAACCTTAAGACTTCAGGCAAATTATCTAAACTGCCTGAGCTTTGGCCTCATCATCTGTGAGATTGTGGTAAGAATACTTACCTGGTCGGGATATTGAGGAGGATTAAAGAAGATAATATATTTATAGCTCTTGGCATCATGCCAGAAACATGTTAGCCATTATAATTATTAATATTTAGTCTAACAAGTATGTCAGGAAGCGGCACATGAAAGAAGGCAGAGAAAGAGCTTCTATCTGAGTTCCTTCCTAGTCTGGGAGTTGAGAGTCACATGAAAATCATAAGGCAAGTATAACTATGATGCTATCACTTTTTCCTTGAGAGTAGGACTTGTAATTATTATGCAGGCAACAAATTTCTAAAAATTCTTTCCCTAGGAAGAAGTAGAAATTAGGATAAAAAAGGATAAACAGAAGGTGTGCTTATTTTTGACCAAGGAGAAGAGAAGAGAGGGGATATTGACTTCACAGGGCAGGGAGAGAAGGACCTGTGACTTCTCTGCAGAGAGAACATCCTTCAGAGACACACCTGGGAGCTGATGAAAGCAGGTGCACTTTTTCAAGACTTCTATTTTTCTCTTCATAGAGAATAGTCCCTGCCAGATGGTAGATATTGTACTCAGCAAACATTTGCTGAATGAAAGAAGGAATGATGAAGGGATTGATGTGCTTCTCCCAAGCTTTGAGTTGTGGAGTGACAATTTCTGCCTGCAGCATAGACACATGCTGGGTCAGGCTCCCTCCATTTACTCTCTACAAAGCAGCCTTGTATTTTCCATTGCAGCCTTTAGAGAAGCTAATTAGAGAAGCTGATCAATAGCTGATGAATTGATTCATGGAGATAGATTTTTCAAGCCAGAGTTTGAAAGAAAAGAACAGATCCTTTCCTTAAGCTGTGAAGCAGCTATTTTTAGTCAGCAGGTGTTGGTAGCATTTGGCAGGGTTTCCTTCCACACCCATTTCATCCAAAATATGTAACTATCATGGTTTCCATTCCAGAAACATGCTGCTTTGTGAGTGTTCTCTGAGTAGAAAAGGGAGTGCTGGGAAAGTATAATTAAGAAAAAATATATGAAGTGCGTGGCTGTGAACCTGGCACCATAGTAAATGGGCAATAAACAAGAGTGATTATAGAAATGCCGTTTATGGAATGTGGATAGAGAAAGGAGATGGCAGGTAGATACTGCTTCCTGCTGAAAGTTCCCTGCATCCCTGGAGATAATGGGTCGCTTTTAGTTTCCTCATTCTGAATCAATTTTTGTTCATAGAGCCTTGGCTTATAATTTTAGATGTCAATACCTATTAGTTAGGGAAGGGCCAATTAGTGTTCTTTGTGCATTGCTTAAAAACAAACAGATCCCCTCCAAATCAATTGGTGAAAATATAGTAACTTAATGGCTTGGAGAAAATGGGTCTTCTGGTAAACAATATAGTACCAATTCTGAGATGAAAACTAAGCCTCTGGAATAGTTATTTCCCAGGATAAATTTCTAATCATAGATTAGATGTATGCCAGAGATTGGTAAAGTGTAAGCCATTGATGCGCTATGTTCAGATGTTCCACTACAAGATGCCAGACTTAGGTCTTTGATGAAGACAGCTTGGATATATCTTGCTTCTTGGAGAACAGTTTTGGACATCAATCGTATTTGTTCATTTCAGCAAACTGTACATGGTCTGCCATTATGGTTCATATCTGACAGGTACTGCAGAGGGGTTGGGGATGAGTAGGCAGTGATGATGATTTTATCAGTGAGGATTCTCTAGATAAACAGAAACGATAGGGTCTATGACTATCTATTTGCATATAGATATGTATGGAAAGTGAGAGGGTTTACAGTCAACTGACTCTAAATGTTAATCACATCTATAGAATACCTTTATAGCAACATCTAGGCTAATGTTTGACCAAACAACTGGGCACCAAATCTTAGCCAAACCAAATATAAAATTAAACATTATGGTGAAGTGATATTGATAACTTTCAAATGTCCTGGAATTGTCTTGTCACTCTGCTAAGTGCTTTGCTTGTATTATCCTGTGTAATTTTCCTAAACCTTCATCTGCATTTTAAAGATGAAGACAACAAGCCAGAGAAGTCTGCTGAATTGCCCCACATTACCCAGATAGTGAGTTGCATTGTTGGGGCTTGAACCTACTTAGATCTGAGCCTGAGCTCTTACATAGCAGTCCATAGAGCTGATATTAGTTGGTACCACACTGTTTTCCTGATGTAACAGACACCTGACTCATGCTTGGATGAACAAACATGTAATTTGTTGTTTCAGGCCCTTGGGAAATCCATGGTAACTGGATCCAGGGGCTAAAAGGATGTTGGGATTCTTGTTTTTGCTCCATCTCTTAGCTCTGTTTATTTCCTCTTAGGTTTTTCTGCAGACAGGTTCTGCAGAGGAAGGTAGGACTCACATTCTCTGTCTCAACAAGCACAGTAGAAAGGAGCTTTGCTTCTCTGCAGCCTGATTGCAATTCCAGAAATTGACTTTGACCTTGCTTGGATTATGTACTTATTTCTGTTCTAATTCCTAGGTCCAAGAGATGTAGCTTTCTGTTGGCATGACCTAGGGCTTGGGAGCCTGGGAACCAGGGCTTCATGATGGAAGCCACACTCAGCTGGGCAGAGTGAGGGGGGGCACTGCCATGCTCAGCCTACCCCCATGGGCTTGGGGGTGGACACCTCCTTGGAAAGGTAACTCCCAAGCGGGTATCTCTTGCTCTGCACTGAGTGTGACAATTTTTCATTTTCTCGGTAGGTAGAAGTACTCTGAATCCATTTTTGGGGACTACTGTTTTTAGTGCTTTGGCCTGTTCAAAAGGAAAGCCCTGAACTATTTAGAATTTAAATTTGGACTTTTAAATTTTTTTCCTCTAAGCACAGGACCTAGACAGCCTACTTTTTCTAAGCCTTGATGCTAAATTAGCTTCCCAGTAGGTGCCTAAACAGCAAAAACAGTGTTTAGGGAGGGTAATAGTTGGACTTAATGCCCATATTGCTTCATCCTTTCTGATGGCTGATTGCAGCCTACCTTGAAATATGGTTGTTTATATTCTGGTCTTCTCTTTGTACTAGAATGCAGGCTATCAGGGGGCATCGCCCAATCTTATTTCTCTTGGTAACTCCCAATAGCTCCTGGCACAGATTTCTGTCGCAGTGGGCGCTTAGTAAGTGCTTTTGAGCAAATGAATGAATATGAGCCATAATGGAGTGAAATAATCCATTGTGTGCAGTGCTCTGAGAGATCTCCAGGGTAATTTTCTGAAGGAGCATAGCCCAGAACAGAATGAAGGGCATTGGCTTTGGTTCAAGCTGCCTGGACTTGAGCCCTTTCCCTTTACCCTTTTAGCCTCTGTACCCCCACTTATCAAATGGAGACTATTTTTATTTATATTTGAAGCAGATTTTAAGTAAGGTTGTATGTCCATGAAAATTTTCTGTAAGAAAAAGAAAAACTTACATTTTGTTGCAAAGATTGACAGTCAAAGGAATCTGAAAAGTCTTGGTTCCAAACTCTTGTATTCCAAACTCCTGGTTCCACTTTGTATTTCAATGTAGAAATATAACAATGTTGATAAAGTTATGTTAGACCTTCCATGATAATTCTGAGGAGAAGGAAGTCCTATAAAATAGAGATGGAGTCAGATGCCTCCTGGTTAACCAGATGCATTCTGGTTAAAACATGGTCCTCTCTGTCACACTCTGGGAGAAATCAGGCAGCTCCTTCCGCGGCTGTTGTGGAAGTAAGTTTCACACAGTATGGACCTTCACTTAGGTAAGTGCTGAGCCTCAAATAATTCGGGTTCCCAAAGATTTCTGCAGTTGTCTTAGATTTGGCAAGTGCTCTCACCAGTTCATTTTTGGCATCCTTTGAAGCCTTGTCATGTTCCACAGACTGGTTCAGTACATACAAAACCTGGACTATTAAATATAAGTTCTGGCCCTAGAGATGGTTCGTAATGACTGTGAACACTTTCAAGGCAGCACAGTGTGGTTCAGGGAAAGGTTGATTACTGATGGCATGGAAGAGCTCTACTGGGTCCTGGGATGAGGGGAAAAAGCAGTATTCTGTCAGCTTCAGTAGGTCATCAGTCTGCTGCTCAGGTGGTGAGTACAGAAGAGATGAAAGTGCATCTAAACAGCTAATGTTTGGCTCTGTTGAGGCATTCTTGGCTTGATGTCCTATTCTTGTGATTAAGAATTCAAAGCAAGTTCATGTTTTCTGTTAAACTTGTTTTCCTTCAACATTGGATCCTAGGATTCCAGTAGTGTCTACTGCTACACCAGTCATGGTGGGGTCCTGACTGTCTGTCCTTTCAAAGACTTTTTCCACAAAGACAGGACAATGCTTAAAGGTTTGTTGAGGACTGTCATGACAGCCAGATTTCCAAAAAACTTCACAGAACCTAAGGGAGGACTAAACCTTCAATTTTTGGAAGCGTTGAAGAAAGTTGTTCAAGCATATCCTGGAGTAGTTACTATGCTAAAGATTCCAACTCAGAGGCTTGATGAAAGTGAAATTATGCTGGGAAATAGAAGCTAGAGAAAGGGTCTGAATCCAATTCAACAATTATATTAGAAATCTGGTCAATAACTCCTTCTTGAGCAAGGTACTATGGTTCATGATGAGTATACGCCAGTCATGCCACTATTTCTGTACAGGTGGCTCTGTACATCCTCACCAGTCAATTCTCTCACCATCTGGGTTACCAAATCACTTGCACTACAGTAGCCTAAAGATTCAGGTGACACAGAAGAAATCTCTACAATTAGCTCATATACCCTGTCATTTGTTTTCATTACACTTTCCAAATCATCCAGCAGATTGCTTTCAAATAAAGCCCCCAGTCCAGCCTGCATTCATTATATTCTTTTGATAGAGATTTTATGGCCACTTTAGCTACAGATAGATTCTCTCCACCAATACAATAAACAATTTGTTTCAGTAATTCAGCATTATTTAGAATCTCAGTAACAGCATCAGAATTCAGCAATTCTTCCATCCTGGGAAAGAGTGAGGGTCTTTACAGAATCATCAGGATGAGTTAATCTGCTCTGTAGTTCAACCCTGAGGTTCTGGGCCACTTGAATTGGCTCCACAGCTTACAAAAGACTCTCCAGAATGGATACACACAGTTGTCTTTTCCTGGTGGTTTTTGCTGAGCAGGGAAAAAGGCAGACCAAGGTGCAGCTCTGCCGTAGGCTGGTGAAGCTCTCTGGGTGGCACAGACTGCAGCACTGTCCCTCCAGCAGGGCTTCCAGGCTGGCCACCTTCCTCAGCAGTGCCAAAGTCTTAGCCTCCATCTTGAGATTACAATAGTATTTACCCTACAGAGGCGTTAGGAGGTTATATTGTGAGCATCTGGACATGGTTAGTATTAGATAAAAATTAGCTGTCATAATTATTCTTGTTGTTTGGTTGTTCTTTGATCCTACAAGTTGATCAAGCCTTATTTGAATGTGGCAAGAATTTTATTTAGTTATGCCTATAATTGTGCCTCTATCACAATTGTCTATTCTTTCTAACTTTGCAAAAGTAATATCTTTCAAAAAATAAGTTACTCCTTTATAAAAAAGTAAAACAATACTATATATATATATCTATATTGCCTTTACAAAACCAAATAAAAACTAGTAATAGTGTACAGATATTTGTTCTCTAAAGATTTCAATCTCAGCCATGATAAAACTGTAGCTAGTTCATCTTGGTGAGTCCCACAGTTTTCTGCAAGTTGCCTGACTTATTTTCCCTGTGGATGTGGCCCATTTCTCTCTAAGCTTATGGTTGACTAATGGCTTAAAACTGATCATGTTCGTTCTCTTCTGGTTCAGTCATTTCTGGGCACATTATTTGATAATCTTTCTATTCTCAATTCATTCATATCACCCATAGGGATTTTCTTCACTTTGCAAGCAGATGTTATGTGTGAGGAGGGGATAGTGGGGAGGAGCATGTCCAGGCTTCTTTGTAGTTCACTCTGGATTTGTAGAGATAGTGGGGAGGACTAGAATTGCCTGCACAGAGGTATTTGGCCCTGCTCTGTACAGTACAGACCAACATAAGGATTGCATAAGAATTATTGTCCATTTTTGAGAAACTATGAGTGAAGAGGTATCTCCAGATAGAGGCGAGGAAATGCCTTTGTTTGTTTTTCCCTATTGTGCCTGATACATTGCTGTGGTTTGAATGTTTGTGTCCCTCCAATATTTATTTCAGAACTTAAACCCAAAGGTGATGATTTAAGAGGAAGGCCTTTGGGAGATATTTAGGTCATGAATATTCTGTCCTATGCACTTAAAAAAGAGGCTCCAAAGAAGTGCCAGGTCCATCCATCTCTTCTGCTATGCGAGGATGCAACATTTATTTATCCCTTTTGCTCTCCCATTATGGGAGGACACAGTGAGAAGGCACCATCTGGGAAGCGGAGAGCAGCCCTCACAAGTCTTCAAATCTGCCAGTTACCTTGATCTTGGACTTTGTACTTCCCAACTGTGAGAAATAGATTTCTATTATTTTTATAATTTACCCAGTCTGTGGTATTTTGTTATAGTGTTAGGCATAGCCTAAGATGTACATTTCACTTTTTTTTTTAAACTTTTATGTCTATTTGACAGAAAGGAAACCAAAGCACACAAAGTTTAGGATAACAAAGTAAGTAGTAGAGCTAAGATTAGAAAAGACTGTTTGGCTTTAGCACCTGTTATCTTAACCATCATGCTATACCTATAAAGATGGGGAAAAGTACCTTTTAAAGCCTCTGTGGTCTCTATGCAGACCAGTTAGCATTCTATACCCAAATATAAGATGAAAAATCTGAGATAAATTAAATCTCAGACATTGAGACTTTTCTCCTGGGATGACAAAGGTATTTAAATCCTTCATTTCTAAACCCTTCATTTATTACTTTGTAATATAACTTAGTACTATCTAAACTATATCTTTTCAAGGGTGATAAGAAGTATTCAGGAGTTGAAAGGACCATGTAGGACTTTCAGAACTTGAAGTAACTTTAGGTCAAGCCGCATTTTCCTTTAGAGGTGATCGACAAATGTGATCTTTGGGAAGCTTTTGTGATCCAAGAGACACATGCACCATTTGGGGTTATGGGGCCAGTGAGGTAGCACTTGCCCATGGCTGTCCTTCACTATCCCTGGCCTCCCTTCTGGACTTCTCAGAAGGCTGCTCAGATAACTAGTAGTAACAAAATGATTTTTTTAAAATTTATTTTTATTTCTTTTATTTTTACATATACATGTGTTTATTAGGTTTCCACTTTTTGCCTTCACAGAATTTAGAAGGTTTAAAATTTAATAACAATAACAATGTTTAAGATAAGGACTAGAAACAAAAACCACGTAAAGAATGAACAAAGATAAATACATTCAGAAAAGAAAACAAATGATTACTGCATTGAAATATTAAGCAATATTAATAATAATGCTAAGAAAGTAATGTTCACATTGTCGAATAAGAGTATGTCTAGTATAGAATGCTTTGACTCTGAGGTTCAGTATGAAATCATCAGTTAACTTCTTATTTTTTTCCAAAGTCTCAAAAAATAGAGAACTAATACTATGTAAATAAAAGTAAAAGACAGTTTCAAAAAACAGATCATGCCATATCTTATAGACAATAGAAAAAAGGAGAAACATTTCAAAATCATTCCACTTGATCTGGATACATCTGATATTGAAATTGGAGAAAATATATTGTTATAAAGGAGAATTATAGACATATTTCACTTATAAATGAGGATACAATACCCTAAACAACGTATTGACAAGTTGAATTAAAAGTTAATGTTTAAGAATATACTTTGGTCAAAATTGAATCCAATTTATGTGAGAATTAGTCACTATTTTCTTTCCTTTTTTTTTGTTTTCTTTCCCTCACCCCCTCCCTCCTTCTCTCTCTGTCTGTGCTCTCCTTCCTCCATGCCCCACTGTGTCATTAATTGTCATTAATTGCCCTCAAATCAAAGTTGAATACATAGGATTCATGCTTCTCCATTCCTGTGATGTTTCACTAAGAATAATGTATTCCACCTCCATCCAAGTTAGTACAAATGCTGCAAAGTATCCATTTTTTTGATGGCTGAGTAATATTCCATGGTATATATATACCATAGCTTACCAATCCATCCTGAGTTGAAGGACATTTAGGCTGTTTCCACATTTTAGCAATTATAAATTGGGCTGCAATAAATAGCCCAGTACAAGTGTCTTTATAATAAAAGTTTTTTTTTCTTCTGGATAGATACCAAGTAATGGGATTGCAGGATCAAATGGAAGGTCTAGGTTGAGTTCTTTAAGCTTTCTCCATACTTCCTTCCAAAAAGGTTGTATTAGTTTGAAGTCTAACCAGCAATATAAAAGTGTTCCTTTCTCCCCATATCCGTGCCAGCATCTGCAAGTTTGAGATTTTGTGATATAGGCCATTCTTGCTGGAGTTAGATGGTATCTCAGGGTGGTTTTAATTTGCATTTCTCTAATAATTTGGGATGATGAGCATTTTTTCAAGTGTTTACTGGACATTTTTCTGTCATCTTTAGAGAAGATTCTATTCATCTCTTTTCCCCATTGATGTATGGGATTGTTGAGTTTTTTCTTTAATTGAAGTTCTGTAGAGATCCTAGTTATTAAAATTTTGTCAGATTCAAAATGCACAAATATCCTTTCCCATTGGGTAGGTTGTCTATTTTCTTTGTTGTTGTCTCCTTGGCTGTACAGAAGTTTTTCAGTTTAATTAAGTCCCATTTGTTTATTGTTGCAGTTGTTGCTATTGCCATGGCAGTCTTCCTCATAAAGTCTTTCCCCAGGCCAATATCTGCCAGTGTTTTTCTGATTCTTTCTTTAAGGATTTTTATCATCTCATGCCTTAAATTTAAGTCCTTTATCCATCTTGAATCAGTTTTTGTTATTGGAGAAAGGTGTGCATCCAGTTTCAGTCTTTTACATATGGATATCCAATTCTCCCAGCACCATTTATTGAATAGGAAGTCTTTCCCCCAGTGAAAGTTCTTGTTTGGTTTATCGAAGATTAGACAGCTGTAAGTTGTTTGTTTCATTTCCAGGTTTTCTATACGATTCCAAGTATCTATGTTTCTATTTTTGTGTCAGTACCATGCTGTCTTGACTACTATGGCCTTGTAATGCAGCCTAAAATCTGGTATGGTGATACCTCCAGCTTTGTTTTTATTACTAAGAACTGCCTTGGCTATATGGGTTTTTTTCTGGTTCCCTACAAAGTGCAGAAACATTTTTTCCAGGTCTTGAAAGTAGGATGTTGGTATTTTAATAGGGATGGCATTGAATCGGTAAATTGCTCTGGGAAGTATAGACATTTTAACAGTGTTGATTCTTCCCAGCCATGAGCATGGTATGTTCTTCCATCTGTTAAAGTCCTCTGCTATTTCCTTTCTTAGGGTTTCATAATTTTCTTTATAGAGATCTTTCACTTCTTTTGTTAGGTATATTACTAAGTATTTCATTTTCTTTGGGGCTATGGTGAAGGGAGTTGTGTCCTTAATTAACCTCTCATCTTGACTGTTGTTGGCATATACAAAGGCAACTGACTTGTGGACATTGATTTTATATCCTGAGACTTTACTGTATTTTTTGATGACTTCCAAGAGTCTTGTGGTTGAGTCTTTGGGGTTCTCTAAAGTATAAGATCATATCATCAGGAAAAAGGGAGAGTTTGACTTCCTCTGTACCCATCTAGATGCCCTTTATTTTCTTGTCTTGTCTAATTGTATTGGCTAGAACTTCTAGCACTATGTTGTATAGCAATGGTGACAGAGGACAACCTTGTCTGGTTCCAGTTATAGGAGGAAAAGTTCTTAGTTTTACGCCATTCAGTAAAATATTAGCTGTGGGTTTGTCATAGATAGCCTTGATCAGTTTAAGAAATATGCCACCTATACCTATACACCTCAATTAGAAAAATTAGAAAAGGATACTAGATTTTATTGAATGCTTTATCTGCATCTATTGAGAGGATCATCTAATCCTTTTTTTTTGCTCCTTTTGATATGGTAAATAACGTTTATGGACTTTCAAATATTAAACCAACCCTGCATCCCTGGGATGAAACCTACTTTATCATAATGTACGACTTTTTTGATGATAAACTCTAATCTATTGGCCAAGATTTTGTAGAGAATTTTTGCATCAATATTCAGTAGTGAAATTGGTCTGCAGTTCTCCTTTTTAGTTGGGTCTTTACCTGGTTTTGGTATCAGGGTGATATTTGCTTCATAGAACGTATTGGGGAAGATTCCTTCCTCCTCAAGTTTTTGTAGTATAGGAATAAGGTCTTCTTTGAAAGTTTGATAAAATTCTAGTGTGAAGCCATCCAGACCAGGACTTTTTTTTTTTTTTTTTGTGGGGGGGGAGATTTTTTATTGTTTCTTTGATCTCAGTGCTTGAAATTGGTCCGTTCAGGAGATCTATTTCTTCTGGGCTAAGTCTAGGGAGAGGGTGTGACTCCAAATATTGATCAATTTCCTTCACATTGTTAAATTTCTGGTCATAAAGTTTCTGGTAGTATTTGGAGACAATCTCTTGTATTTCTGTATCATCAGTTGTTATTTCCTCTTTATCATTTCTGATTGAGGTTACTAGAGATTTTACCTTTTTATTTCTAGTTAGTTTGGCCAAAGGCTTATCTATTTTATTTGTTTTTTCAAAAAACTAACTCCTTGTTTCATTAATTTTCTGAATGATTGTTTTGTTTTCAGTTTCATTGACCTCTGATTTAATTTTGGATATTTCTTTTCTTCTGCTGGTTTTAGGCTTAGATTGTTTTTCTTTTTCCAATTCTAGAAGATCGCTTCTGAGTTTGTTGATTCACTCTTTTTCTGTTTTTCGAATGTAGGTATCTAAAGCAATAAATTTTCCTCTCAGGACTGCTTTTGCTGTATCCCATAGGTTTTGGTAGTGTGTGTCTTCATTGTTGTTATACTCAAGGAAGTTAATGATTTCCTGTTTTATTTTTTCCTGCACCCAACTGTTATTCAGCATAAGGTTGTTTAACTTCCATGCCTTTGTGTGAGGTTGAGCATTTTTGTTGGAGTTGAGTTCCACTTTTAGTGCCTTGTGTTCTGAAAAGATGCAAGGTAGAATTTCAATTCTTTTGATCCTGTTGAGGTTTGTTTTGTGTTCTAGAATGATCAAGTTTGGAGAATGTTCCATGGGACAATGAGAAGAATGTATATTCTATAACTTTGGGATGGAGCGTTCTATATACATCTATCAAGCACAGTTGTTCTAAAGTCTCATTTAAATCTCTAATATGTTTATTTAATTTCTGTTTGGAGGATCTGTCCAGCTCTGAGAGAGGGATGTTAAAGTCCCCTGTATTATGGTGTTATAGGATAGCGTATTGCTCAGACTAAGCAACGTCTGTTTCAAGAATCTGGGAGCATTTAAATTGGGTGCATAAATATTTAAAATTGAAATGTCTTCTTGTTGTATTTTTCCCTTAACCAATATGAAGTGACCATCATTATCTTTTTTAACTTTAGTTGCTTGAAATCCACAT
>CAUYON010141268.1:0-37222 GCA_963573935.1 Arctocebus calabarensis
TTTTAAGCCATCAAATTCATAGTACTTTCAGCTTGACACCTGTGGCTCAATGGGCTAAGGCGCCAGCCACGTACACCTGAGCTGGTGGGTTCGAATCCAGCCCAGGCCCGCCAAACAACAATGACGGCTGCAACCAAAAAAAAAAAAAAAAAAAAAAAAAATGGCCGGGCATTGTGGCAGACACCTGTAGTCCCAGCTACTTGGGAGGCGGAGGCAAGAGACTTGCTTGAGCCCAGGAATTGGAGGTTGCTGTGAGCTGTGATGCCACAGCACTCTACCCAGGGTGACAGCTTGAGGCTCTGTCTCAAAAAAAAAAAAAAATTTGTGGTACTTTGTTATGACAAACCAGGAAACTAATACAGGTAGATTCCAAGAAATGGTGTTGATGGTCAGAGATAATGAATATTTGTAAGCTGTTAAATTAAGTTCACAGAAGCAGTTTATATCCCACTACCATCCTAGCACACTCACTTTTATTTTGGTATGTTTCTGTAATGTCCTAGCATTTGGTCAGCTTGTAGTGCCTGCTACATTGCAGCAGTTGGTAGCTTTGTGAGGACAGGGGCTGTTTTGTTCCATGTTATACTACAAGTGCTTATCACACCTGCCAGGTGGTAGACACTCCTTATTTACTTACTGAATGGAGTACAATTCATAGCTGGACATGGATCCTTGGCCGCTACGAGGAGCTTGGCTGAGAATACAGAAAGCTCTTGCATGGCAGCAGAGTGGGGGTGTCACGGAGGCACAGAGTAGGGGTCCCCAGGACTGTGGGATCATTGAGAGGTGACTCCTGTGTTGAATCTTGGAGGACAATGGCTCTGGGGCAACCAGGGGGCACCAGACAGTGTTCTGTGGGAGGTCATCTTTGCTGCCACCTGTGTGTCCCATCTAGGCCAGATAGTGGTGATGGGTAGAGATATTGGTATGCAAATGACAGAGCTGGCCCTGTCTGAGGGGCCAGGGTCCCCGTGGATCGCACGTTGTGCTCAGCACTGACTGTACTGGCAGGACCTGTACCCTGAAATCGAGCCAGGCCTCAGAACGTGTGCTGGGCCCTGAGCGTGTTGCACTGCAGGCGTGTTTGTTGCTGAGTTGCAGGTGACACAGCAGCACTACCCTTGGACCCCCCGGCCCTCTCCAGTTTCTCTTGTGCCCCTTCCCATGGCACAGCAAACCAGCGAAGCCAAGGACAGTGTCTCCCTGAGGCCTCACTCCCTTCCTTCCTGGGCTGTCCTATGGGGAACTCCCTGCCCTCCACTCCGGGCACTTCTCACCCAGTCTGTGCTCCCGAGGGAAGACAGCCCACCTCCTCCAGGCATATGGACACCTCCCCTGGAACAGTGTGGGGCTATTGTAGATGGAGGCTGAACTCAGAGCTTGGCTGTCCACACTCAGGCCCCTCTGGGTGTTGGCTAGAGAGGGGGAGGCCAAGGCTGGCAGCCTCATTTGTGCTCTGTCCCCACCCACCCCGTTAGAGGTGGGCCACATCACACTTGGTGCTTCAGCATTTAGCAAGCTGTGGCAGGGCTCTAGATTTAGCCATCAGTTTCCTGCTAGACAGGGCTTGTCTGTCCCATCTGGATTTTCCCACCAGACTCTGAAGGGCAGAATGAGAGTGGCTGTCCTTGTGTCTCGGGCCCTACCAGGTTGTCACAGGCAGAGGGGACATTTCAAACCCAGAAAGCAGCCTGCAGCCAGGTCAGAGGAGGGAGGGATCACATTTACGTGTGTTGTGTAGGATGTGCAGATGAAGGGTTTGAGCATCAAACCATCGAAATGGGCACAAGCAGAGGGCAGTGGCCGTGATCCAGGAGGGCTGCAGGGGTGGCCTTTGAGCCCTGCATGGCGGTTGACTCTGTACTGAGAATGTGAAAGCACATGTAGTGAGAATAAGTTGGAGTCTGTCAGACTAGGGCAGACATGACACAGCTGGTCTGTGGGTTTAGGTCCTGCCTGACCTCCACCTCCTGTCTCCCATTCGTACTGTTTTGTAAATTTAGCTCCCACAGTAAAGTTGCCTCTCTTGAGACGTTTAGGTGGATGGATTAAGGAGATTAACTTTTGAATCGAAATGTTACTTTGGGTCCTGGGTTATGCTGATTATTGTTTAAGATAAGAGTTAACATGGTTTTCACTTAGAACTTGAATGTATAAAACTGTAATGCTGGAAATGGAAGGTCAGAACAGTCTTGGAGAGGCTGCTCTCACTGTTCTCCAGAAACCCTCTAGAAACCCTGGACAAGGTTTGGTGGACCCATCCCTGTCTCTGCATGTTGGCTGACCGTGACAGGTGGCCAGACCCTCTTTGTCTGGTAACAAGCCGAGGATGCAGTGGAGAGCCCAGGGGAGAGACTCCGATGTGAGCTGAGAAAGCTCGTCCGGAAGGCAGCGTAGCCACCCTGTGAACTGAGAACAGCGCGGGGGCACAGTTGTGGTAGCCCCACTGTGGTGGGGCACTGGAGTCACAGGGGCGTGGGGCAGAGTTTCTCTTCCTCTGTCCCTCTCTTGCTGCTGCCCTCGCCCTCATCCCTTAACTTGCCAGTGCCCTGCCTGGGCTCCTCCACGTGCCCATCCGACTCCAGGAGCCGCAGGAGTGGGCTTCCTGTTTGCAGACTGTCACACTGTCCTGTTTGTGGAGGCGCAGGGAGGAAACCCAAGTGCTCGCCCGAGGCCTGTGTGAGGATGTGGCCTGGGACACCGCTTCCCTCCTTTGTGCCTGTGTTCTTGCTTCCCACCTTGAGCTTCCTCTCCCTGCTTCTGAGGGGTGTATTTGGAGGAACAGCTCAACGTCGATTTAAGACCAGCTGATGGGAACCCTCAGAGGGTTGGGATCCCCTGGTCTGGGGCATCCTGGGTTGAACCGGGGCTTTCTTTTAGCTTTGTTTCTGGGCGTGTGTTCCTTTGGTGGTTCTATGTCAAGAACATGTCTCGGGGTGAGGATGAGCCTGGGAGAGTAATGCACAGCCCCAGGACTGGCCACTTATATCTGCTGAAAGGTAAGTTCAGTGTGAACCTGGACCCCGTGGCTGGAGCAGCAGATTTGGTGTCGGTCCCACTACCTGGTCTGTTTTCTTTTCTTGCCTCCCTCAAACGATGCGGCTTCTATAAGGAATCGGCCCCCCACTACCTTCATGAAGCAACAATAGGCACCTCTGAGGTAGGCATTTGGGAACAGTCAGGTGAACAATTAACTTCAGCGGGGAGTGCTCCAAACCCTGCTCATTTCAAGGAAAGAACTGGCCTTTGACCTGCCCCGGAAGATAATGCAGGCCTTTGGAATACCGGCCTGATAAGAGTGCTTTGTATGCTAAGGCTCTGGGCCTGCTGTTATCGCTTTGACCTCTGGGGGCTAGAAGCCAGCTAGGTGAGTGCAGCGTGACTGACCTCCAGTAAAAACCTGGAACCCGAGGCTCAGGTGAGCTTCCCTGGGGGTTGGCGCTTGGCACACATTGTTGCTGGAAGAATTTATAGTTTGTGGTGTGACTCCACAAAGGACAATGAGAAGTTCGTGCCTGGTCTCTCCTGGATTCTGCCCTATGCACTGTTCATCTTTTTAAAAAATCCCATATCATCTCGTTATAATAAACCACGAGCCTTTCTGAGTCCTGTTGCATCCTTCTAGGGCAGTGGTTCTCAACCTTCCTAAGGCTGCAGCCCTTTAATACAGTTCCTGTGGGTCGCTTTAATACAGGTTGAGAACCGCTGTTCTAGGGGATCAAGAGGTCTGAGGTGGCCCTGGAGACTCTCAACACTAGAGGAGAAGTCCCAGGTGTTCAGGCCTGGAAGCTCCAAGTGATCATTCCTTGGTAACAGCTTACATACACAGTCTGACAATTAAGTTCATGAATTCATCCTAGAAAAAATGCTACATACCTCGCTACTGAATAACACTACAGTCACCTCCGAAGTAATCCCTTTGGGAAGGTATGCAACTGATGCCAGCACCTAGTCCATCCTTCAAAACTTTCTTTCCTAGGATGAGTTCATCAACTTAACTGTCAGGCCTCATACTGAAATTGCTCCTACAAATTGATGAATGGGTCCAAGTCAAGAGCCAGAGTAAGGGACCCCAAATTTTGTGAACTTAGCTAAAATAATGATAATAATCAGCCATTGTCCCTTCATTTGCTTGTAGCTAAAATAGTGCTGATAATCAGCCATCGTCCTCTCGCTTGATAATAATCGCTCTCCCCACTGTTTGCTTCTTTACCCTGGGGTCATCCACAGTTTTCTGTTTTCCACACAGAACATCACCTGTTTGGAACCTCAGGGTAGTTTTTAAGATATCTTCCAGGTCCTGCATTCCAGTGATGGGCCCACCCAGGCCAAGGAGCTAACTCAACTGGTCAGGTCCTGCATTCTGGTTACTGACCCCCCCCCCCCCCGTAAGGGCCCATACCAACCAAAGGACTGATGGTTCTGCCCTGAAACCAGGCAATTAGCAGACCCTGATTGTCTAGTCTTCTGTCCACCAAACTGTCTTTAAAAACCCTGTCCTCCCAACTCTTAGGGAGGGAGATTTGAGGAATTTCTCCCATCTCCCCACTTGTCGCTCTGCAGAATAAACTTTCTCCATGGCGACCTTGACTGTCTCTGCATCAGCTCTTCTCTGTGCAGCAGGAGGTACAATCTGTTTGGGTGGTATCAGTACAATGGCAGCTCTGATGGCAATTCCAAGACAGAGTTCCAATGTTGCTCTAAAGAGTGGGCTAGGTGCTGGTGTTGGCACGTAGCTTTCCAAGGTGAGTGCTATGAAGGTGACTGTTCTGATATTTAGCAACGAGGCATACAGCGCTTCTTCTAGGGTGACTTGGTGAACTTAGTCTGACCTATTATTTCTGCCATTACTAGGCTGACTTTACTATTTACGGAGCCATGGCCCTTCCCACATTGCCTGATGGCCAAGCTGGGTCAAGTCTGGAATACTGAAACCCCTTCTAACAATTCACGAGTGGCCACAGGGAGACACACAGAATAGAGAAACTGGCTTGGGCTTGCTGCTGCCCACTTGAGTCCTTCCTTCCTAGTTCCCACCTCTAAAAGCTTTCACCTGCACTGTGACTCCTTTAAAGGTCCAAACTAAAAGGGAAGTGGTTCTCAGACCTGCCTTCCACCTACCTGCAGCCAGTCTCCGAGCTGGGATTTCCTGCCTGGGCTCCAGCCTCTTCCCTGGGCCAGTGTTTTGGGAAAGACTTCTGATCTCCTGCATTATGGTACAAACTTTACCCACATATCGGTGGGAGGGGTTGGAAGGATTGTTTTGTGGTACATACATATGACATTGGGCAAGCTACTGCCCTTATTTGCCTTTTAAAGTCAGCTGGATTTTCATCTATTTAATTAATTAATTAATTTTTTATGTCTAAAGACTTTACTCAAGTGTTACTAATGTTAGCAGAGTTGGCCCATAGAAAAGAAATACTGGTTAAAAGCGGGAACTTGGGCTAAACCAACAACTGAAACGAACTATACTAGCTAGTTGAATTCCAGCTTGAGCAGAATCACCTTGTGTTCCTAAGTAGAAAGCAAGTCACCGTTTCCCATTTATCCTAATCAGAGGACTTTTTAAAAAGTTTTGATAATTTAAATATAAACATGTTTTTGGATGTAGAGTATGTAAATTAAATATAGTATATATAGTATTTTTAAATATAGTAAATATAGTATTAAATATAGTATACCAATTATCTTAAATATATATATATATTTTTTGAGACAGAGTTTCATTTTGTCACCCTTGGTAGAGTGCTATAGTGTCATAGCTCACAGCAACCTCAAACTTTTGGGCTCAAATGATCCTCTTGTCTCAGCCTCCCAAGTACTTGGGAGAACAGGTGCCCCACACAATGCCCAGCTACTTTTAGAGGTGAGAGTCTTGCTCTTTCTTAGGCCAGTCTTGAACACTTGCTCTCAGGCAATCCACCTGCCTCAGCCTCTCAAGGTGCTAGGATTACAGGCGTGAGCCAGTGCATCCAGCCTTAAATATATTTTAACATACCTTTAAATTTTTACCCACGAGAAAGATGATTGAGGAAGAGAGAAAATGAGTAACCTGCCCAGGCACACACAGCTGAAAAGTACAGGTGGTGCCAGAGCCCACAATCTTACCATTACACCATCAATTTAGTTACACACAATATATTATAGAATAAAGTATCTGTCTACAAATACTGCTTTTTCTCCTAGCTTACGAAACATAAGCTCAGCAAGAAGTTTTCAAGAGCAGTGCTTCTCAGACTTCATCAAGCATGTGAACCACCCAGGCACCTGGTAAAAAGGCAGATTCCTCCCAGGCATGTCCAACAAGCTCCTGGGTGTTGCTGCTTCTCCACAGTATGAAAAGTAGGTCCAGGAGCACCTTTCCTTGACTTATATTTAAATTGCCTGAGCTGGAACAGTTTGAATCTATGTATAACCACTTTCATGGGGACTTTATCTTAAGCCTATCAGAACGCTAGATTTTAAATTGTTTTATGTAGGAATTTAACCATGGTCTCTGTGACGTAAGCAGCTATCAGTTTGCTTTTTAAAGTGTTCTTTTAAAGGCTTCTTTGCAACCATTAGTTGCATATTAGTTGTTAAATATTTTTAGCTAAAGTAGCTGCTTTGGGGTCATCCCCAGAAAGACTGTGGTTATTGAAACTAACATAATTGAAAGAGTGCTCTGTAGTGTAAAAATCTGGAGAGGTCCGATGATGAGCATCGTTTTATTTTTCAAGAGAATACCTGGGGAAAATTGAATCTCACTGACTTAGGTCTTTTGCCACATCTTGGCCACAGTGGCTTCTTTCTCCCTGTGTCGGGTTAGATCCAGCCTCTGCTCTTGTCCCTTCCTTGGAAGACTTTCTTCTGCCTTCTCATAGTTCCGTCTTAATCAAAGAGGTCTTTTCTCCTGCCCTGCAGGGAGAGCAACCCCCTACATATTCCTTTAGCACCCCTGGAAATTTCATCTCTCATATTTTGTCTTCTTCGTGATGTTTATCAATACCGAACGAGCTTGTATATGAACATAAGCATGTATACTGTGCATGTATGTGCATGTGTACACACGTGTGTGTGTGGTGTGTGTGTAGTGGTATTATACCTTCCAGAATGCAACAAAAGGGGAGAAGCCATGTCTAGCTTATCTTACTAGATGTTCAATATGTATTTATTGAACAATTGACAAAACTTGTTTCCTAGATTGGGCTGCTATAATAAAATACTATAAACAGGGCTCAGTGCCTATGGCTCAAGCAGCTAATGCACCAGCCACATACCCCTGAGCTGGCGGGTTCAAATCCAGCCCAGCCCACCAAACAACAATGACGGCTGCAACCAAAAAATAGCCAGGCGTTGTGGCGGGTGTCTGTAGTCCCAGCTACTTGGGAGGCGGAGACAGGAGAATCACTTGAGCCCAGGAGTTCGAGGTTGCTGTGAGCTGTGATGCCACAGTGACAGCTTAAGGCTCTGTTTTTTTTTTAAAAAAATACTATAAACAGGGTGACTTATAAACATTAAAATTTACTCTTCACATTCTGGAGGCTGGGATTTTCAAGATCAAGGTGTTGTAAAATTTGGTGTTTGGTGAGGGCCCACTTCCTCATAGCATCTTTTTGCTATCTCCTCCAATGGTAGAAGGGGTGAAGGTATTTCTGGGGCCCTTTTATAAGGTCACCAATCCCACACTCAGCACCTAATCACTTCCTAAAGGCCCCACCTCCTAATACCACCACCACCTTGGAGGGGTGAAGATTTCAACGTATGAATCTGGTGGTGACACATTCAGTAGCTTGGGGTTTTTTTAAATTTTGTTTTAACTGCTAAGCATGGCAATCCTTGCATAGTCTTAAATTTTACTCCCAAACGTATAACGTCAAGCTAGCGTTTCACGTGCTTTGAGACGCTGTTTGGGGCATGTTTTTGTTGTTGTGGAGCATGTTACACCATGGGTTGCCAGCAGATGGCGCTGTTTCTCTGAGAATGAGCCCCCACGCGCCGGTGGCCTCCCGGCTCCTTTCCTGTAAGCTGGTACACAGATTTAGGCTCAGCCACCCAAAAATACAGGCTTGAGCTTTCCCACGGGATCCTTTATGTGAAAAGCCAAGCAGGCAGATTTCTACATGTCTCCAGGGAGAGCCCTGCTGCCCCATACTCCACATTTCCTCTGTGCCTTCTGTCCCTCTAGGTACGTTGGGGGTTTGAAGGAATGCACTGTGGCACCAAACAGCACAATCCTATCAGAAATGCCTCAGGTGTATCAAGTCCACTTCTTCCCCCTGGAAATGCCTCCTTGAACAGGCCAGAATCCAGACTTTTGAGTTGTCCTGGGAGGAGAGGGGGTAAGTTGTCCTGGGAGGAGAGGGGGTAAGTTGTCCAGCAATGCAAATATCACTCCTAGCTTCTCAAGAGAAATTAAAACACATTTCCATAAAGACTTGAATATGCACTTTGTAGTAGCCACAAACTGGAGACAACAGCAGTGTCCATCAGCTGGTGAACGGACACATGGTGGTATGTCCTCTGACAAGAATCAGACAAGAATCAGAACTTTGGCTGTTAAGTGTTAACATGGACAAGTCTCTTCAGCTCTCTGAGCCTCAGTTTCTTCATCTGTAAAATGGAGATAATAATAGTGCCTCCCATCAAAGAAGAAATCAGAGGCATAGGTAATAATGAGTGTATTAATTTGCTTATCTCAAGGGAAACAAACAGAATAGATTGACTTCCTACAGCAAAGGCAGAGGTAGGATTTAAATAGGAGACAGAGGAGAGAGGGGGAAAGGTGAAGCCCTAGGCACCTGGAGATAACCAGCATCACTCTCCTTTCCTTAGGGCCAACTGTAGGGACCTGCCCCAATAGAACATACCATCCAGGAGGAAATGAATGCACCAATACCCTACCTCTCCGAACTTTTATATTCCCATCCACCTTAATCCGCACGCTGACCCGTTCCTAGGACTCAGCTCACTGTCACCTGAGTGGAATAAAGGCTGAACCTGGACTCCAATTCCTTTCATTCATGTCTTGGAATAATCTCTCATTTTTGGTCCTTAACCTCTCATTTTGGTGCTGAGAACCAGAGACGGGGAGAAGCCTCCTCAGGGGGTGCTGAGATACACCCTGTCAGACTCAACTCGATGGACTTTGTTCCAATGAGATGAAGGGAAATGGGCGACCCCTTTGACCCCTGCCCCAAATTCATCCATTTAATGGTGAGGTGAAGCATTGGTCTAGAATCCCTTTCTGAACTTTTTTCACTTCTCTTCCCTTTCCCCACTCCAACTCCTCTCTCCTTTGTCCTTCATCTCTGGGCCTCTCAAGTATTTGCATATGGCTCCTCTTTGAGCTTTTTAACTTCTCCTCCCTTTCCCCACCCTGGGCCGAAAAATCCCTGGTAGTCTGTACCTCCTAAATCTGCACCTGTTACAGATTAACCTTGGCAAGTCAGACTTGCCCCTCAAGTGCCTTGTGTGTGGGGATGCCCTCCCTGGATCACTCTTTACCAGCTGGTGAAAGGTCATACGTGGAGGCCTAGTAACTTCCTGGCCCCAGCCCTGGCCACTTCCTTCCTTCTTCCCCTCATAAGTTCCTCTTTCACCTTCTCTTTAACCTCATTTATTTTCTACTTCCAGTTTCCAATATGGGGACCGCTCAGGCACAGATTCCCCCTTCTTCACCTTTAAGCCGCCTTTTAACTCACCTCAAGCCCCTATGGCTCTATACTGACCTTAAACCTCAATGCCTCATCTTTTTCTGTAATACTACTTGGCCTTTGTATAAACAAGACAATGGTTCACAATGGCCTAAAAATGGCACCTTCGACTTTTCGATCCTCACTGACCTTGACAATTACTGTCAGAGATTGGGCAAATGGTCTGAGATCTCCTACACCCAAGCCTTCCTCCTTCTTTAAAACATTCCTTCTTTGTGTTCATCTTGTGAACCCTCTCAAATTTTCCTTGCGTGGGCCAAACCAGGTCTCCCCATGCTCCCTGAATCTCCTTTGTCTTCATTGACCCAGCAGACAACCCTCCCTCTTCTGCTCTTCCGCAACCTCCCACTGTTAACCTCCTCCCTATCCACAGAATTCTACTCCATTTCCCCTCTCTTCACCATCACCTACCCTCTTTGAACCACGTGTGGGCAAAAAAGAAAAGATGGCATCTCTGAGTGGTGGGAAAGGAAACATAGCAGACCCAGGCAGGGAAGGAAACATAGTGGACCCAATTTCCCTACCTCCTACTAGATCTGGCCACACCTTTGGACTTTCTACTTCCAAACTACCACCACCTCTATAGCCCCTCCAAAAAGTTGTGGGAATGTAAGGTATCATAAGGTTCACGTCCCCTTTTGTTTTTCGGACCTGTCCCACGTAAGTCAGAAACTAGGTTCATTCTCCATGGATCCCATAAAATACTCTCAAGAATTTAGATGCCCACCCCAATCATATGATCTGATCTGGCATGATTTATATGTTATCCTCACTTCCACCCTCACTTTGGAGGAGAGAAAGCAAGTCTGGACCCAGGCCCAGGCTCACATTGATGATCTACAGAGGACAGACTAAACCCTGCCAGAGGGTGCTAGGGCCATTTCCTGGGAAGACAAATTGGAATTATTGAAACAAAGACTCCTGGGGTCTGCCTCTATAACCACATGGTCCAATGTCTCTTAGAGGGACTAAAGAAAGCAGCCCATAAGGCCATCAATTATGACAAATTAAAAGAAATAACTCAGTAACAGGATGAAAATCCTGCCCAATTTTTAGCCCGTCTTAATGAAGCACTCCAGTGCTATACCACTCCATTGCCAAAGAGCAAGGAAGGCAGACTCATTATTAACATGCATTTTATCTCTCAGTCTGCACCCAATACCCCCCCAAAACTCCAAAATCTCCCCAGGTCCCTCAGACCTCCCCAGTGAGATCTCATTCATCTGGACTTCAAGGTCTTCAATAACCCTAAGAGGCCACTAAGTGGCGGACACCTCTCAGAGCTCTAGTTATGGGCTTCTGCCACTAGACAAAACCTGGCTACTTCTCCAAACTCCTCTGGACAGTCCAAAAAAAAGAAAATCTCCCCCGGGACCATGTTTTAAATGCAGTAAGCTGGGACAATGGGCAAAGGAGTGCACAGATCCAAAGTCTCCCCTCAAGCCATGTCAAGTCTGTGGAGGTCCTCACTGGGAGTCTAACTGCCTAGTCCTTCTGAGGATCTGGTTTACAGCCAATCCCAGGACCCGGCTGAATTTCCTGACCTCTTTGGCCTAGCTACTGAAGAGTAATGATCCCTGGAGAATCAGGATGTCCCCTGCATGATCATGAGAACTGAACTCCAGGTATTTTTGCTAGTGGCAGGTAAGCCAATGTCTTTAATGAAAGACACAGGACCACCTTCTCCATGCTGCCATCTTCTAAGGGTCCTTTAAAACAGAGATCTTGGTGGTGGGTATTGATGATAATTTACTACACCTTCACGCTACTCCACCCTGTGGTGCTCACTGTGGACACTCTTTGTCATATTCATTCCTTGTTATTATTATTATTCATTCCTTATTATTCCTTCATGCAGAATTCCCCTACTAGGTAAAGGTGTCCTTTCAGGATTATAAGCAACCTTGATGATTCCCACTGGCTCTCACCTCTCACTACCTTCTCTAACCCCTCCCTTACAACCCCCCATTCTCTCAATCCGACCTCCCCATAGAAGCCATCGAGGGGATACCTCTCTTCTTTCTGTAGCCTTCCATCATTCACCCATTCTCATTGCTTTCCAACCCCAACATTTATATCCTTCCCTTAAATAATAACTATGAACTTTCTGTCACTAGCCTTCCCCAATTTAACCTTCTTCAATCTTACCAGTACAGGATACAATCCCAAATTAATTCTTTAGCTGCAGTGGTCCTCCTAAATTGCTGATCCTTACATTTAATTACAACAGAAAAAGGAGATACATGCATTCTTTCGGGGAGCAATGTTGTTTCTTTGTTAACCATTCAGGAATAATTATGGGCAAAGTAAAGGAACTCCAAAAATGAATCAAACGAGACAAACAGATCTTGAATCATCTAATCCCTGGTCTTATTTGATTCCTAGACCCCTTGGTTATTTTCTATTTTAGAGCCACTAACTATGATCTTTCTCATTCTCAGTTTCAGACCAGTAATCCTCCGCCTCGTCTTCCATCTCACTCGCCACTAGGTTGCATTGCTGACAAAACCTGGACTTTGATTCCTTTCATTCACATCTCAGAATAATCTCTCATTTTTGGTTCTTAACCTTCCACTAAGGAGGAGACATTGGATTATTCTGACTTTGGATGGAAAATGTGTCATCTAAGAAGGCAGTTCTTAGTTGTTCATGGCTCTCCCCAAGAACTCATGGCCTTGACTCAGCTGTATCTGGGACAGGCTATCCCTGCACTATATCTCAGGGTCCTTTGATAACACTTTCACCTCCCCTGTTCCCACCTCCTAAGCTGTCCATGAGCTCTAAGAATAGGAATGACAGTGTGCTGAAAAATGCAACATGTCCCCCCACACTACATAATACATGTTACAAGTAAGCTTGTTGTCTGGAGCCACCATCCAACCAATTGTCCAAATCAAACTCCTGGAAATTCCATTGGCCTCCTTCTCTCAATCCAAACAAGTCCTGTTGCTCTCTGTCCCCAACAGAACTGAGTGGATTTCTACTCTCCACACTTATGCATTATTCACACTTAGAAAACCACACTCAGGTAACTCACTCTGGATTAAACTATTCAGTGACTCCTGAGCCCCCATGGCTCTGGCCACCCTTGGTGATGTTCCCTTTCACACACTGTGTTCCCTCATGCTTAGTTGCTCTCAATCTCTTGCCAGCTCCAGGCTCTCTCCTTCCTATGGTCTAAGAAACACTGTACTCCTTGAGAGCAATTTCCCCCTTCTTGAACCTTCCCTCAGCTGGATAAAAGCACTTATGCCATGGGGCTCAGCTGAAAACACCCCTTATTCAGGGGGACCTGCCTGACCCTAGTGATTGCAGGTCACATCTCCCCATCCCAATGAATATCTCTTGGGACCCTGTTCTTCCTGTCTCAGCCCTCACAGAGGGCAGGGAGAGGTCACTTGTCTCCTCCACTAGAATGTAAATTCCCAGAAGGACCTGGTCCAAGGTGAGTTGGGGGAGAAGGAGTAGAGTGAAGGCCTTGCTCTGCTGGAAATTCAGACTTCTTCACCAGTGCATCTATATAAAATTTGCTGTTTCCCTCCTCTGAGATCCTGGCATCTTATAAGCAGCCCTGTGTTAGGCTTAGCTATGCAAGTGCTGTCGACACTACTGGATTGGAAGGGTCTTCTGGGAAACACCATTGCACAAGGCTTAGGAGAATGGCTTGGGAGCCAGTGAGCCTGGGTTCAAATCTTTCCATTCGTATTCACAGCTGAGCAACTTTGGGCAATGTAGTTATGCTATCAGAGCCAGCAAGCTTCTTAATGTGCAAACGAGCTCATAATACCTGTTATGAGGACCAAGAACATGACAGGTTCTGACTTTGTGTGCTCCACACTTGTTATTTTCCTTCCATTCAAACATCACATGAGTGCTGGGCGTGGTGGCTCACATCTGAGCACTGTGGGTGGCTGAGTTGGGAGGATTGCTTGAGCTCAGGAGTTCAAGGCTTGTCTGAGTGAGAGTAAGACCCCGACTCATGAAAAAAATGGAAGAACTCAGCTGGGCGCCGCAGCGAGCACCTGTAATCCCAGTGGCTTCAGAGGCTGAGGCAGCAGGGATGCCCACTCCAGTTGCAGTGAGCTACTACACCATTGCACTCTGCTCAGGGCACAAGCTAGAACTCGGTCTCGACAACAACAACAAAAAAATCAAATGAGTGTTTAGCTCAGCTTTGGCATTCAGTAAATACTGAATAAAGAATGAAAGAATAACAAGAAAATCATAGCAAATCATCACTTTTATTTGTTGACTCATTTCTTAATATGCCAATTTTCTCACATATAACTTTGACTGGAGCAGCATAAAAGCAATTCATGTGAAAAAAAAATTTGTACCCCTGTAATATGAAATTTTAAAAAATCATGAACTGCAAAAGAATAGTTATGCCAGCCTTACACATATATTTTCTAGTATATTTATTCATTAAAAAATGTCTGTCAAATTATAAAAGAAATAATTATATACCAGTTTTGTAAACTGGAGATCAGAAAACAAGTGCCTTGTCTAAAGTCCTTGGCAGAGCTGCTACCTGCCAGCAGCCCCATGCTCACTGTTAGCTCCTACCATGCTGCCATGTTCCCAAAGAGGACACCCACGGGGCTGAGCTGTGCTGAGGAAGGCACCTGGACATCCCAGGGGCAGGGAGTGGCAGGAACAGATGCCTGTGGAAATCTGCTGGTAGCTGCAAAGGCCTGGCTTGAAGATGTTAGTAAGTTTGTAGGACTCAGAGGCCTGAGCATCAGGGGAAAATAAAGGCAAGGTCACTGCTGGCTGCTATCTGCTTTGGAAGTTTGTAAAGGGCATTGAGGAATAAAGTTGTTCCTGCTGGGAGGAGTGGGTTGAGAGCAGCCTTGCAGGCCAAAATTTGGATGTTGTGCTGTGTTTGTTTGTGGGGTTAGAGTGCTGATGTCACTGGCCTTAGAAAGGACTATGTCTAGGGTACAGTCTGAGCCCACGTTGCTCATTGTGAGGCCCTTGGAAAACCTCCCCATTTCCTCTACATTACAAGTTTTTTCATGGGCCAAAGAGGTAAGAGTCATACTTAAGTGGGTATTTGTGCATTTTAAATAGGATAATGCAACTAACATGCCCAGAATAGAACCTGTTATATTGGAAGCTCTTTTTTTTCTCCCATTAAATCATAGCTGTGTACATTAGTGCAATCAAGGGGTACAATGTGCTGGTTTCATATACAATCTGTAATATTTTCATCAAATTGTTTAACATAGCCTTCATTGCATTTTCTTAGTTATTGTATGAAGACATTTGTATTCTGCATTTAGTAAGTTTTGCTTGTACCCTTCTAAGATGTACCATAGGTGTGGCCCCTCCAATTACCCTCCCTCTACCCCAACCTCCCCCTCCCCTCCCTTCCCTTGCCCCTTTCCCCATCTTCTTATATAAATGGGTTATAGCCTTCATATGAAAGCTATAAATTAGCTTCATGATAGGGATGAGTACATCAGATACTTTTTCTTCCATTCTTGAGATACTTTGCTAAGAAGAGTATGTTCCAGCTCCATCGACAAGTTGATTTCTATCTCTACAGTGGAATACTATACATCAACGAAGATGATGGACTCTACCTACATGCAGCAACGTGAATGAATCTCATTAAATAATGCTGAAGAGAAGAAAAGGCACGGGAAAATACATGCAGTATGATGTCTTCCATATAAAGTTCAAAAGATTCAAAACTAAAGAAAGGATTATTTAGGAATGCATGATGCAAGTATGAAGGAAAGCACAACAATAATTATCACAAAAAAATTAAAGGTGTGGTTTCCTATGAAAGAGTAAGAAATAATGATGATTACACAGGAAATCACACACTTCACACAACTTCTAAGTTGCAGGCAACTTTCTCTTTCTTACCCTAAGGAGAGATTGTACCTGTGGTCATTTAATTATAATTCATTAAAAAGTACACATCCATTTAAATAGTCCTGTATAGGTATTCCATTTCATAATTTTTGAAAGAAAAATCAGATTACAGAGCAATATGATCTCACTTAATTTTCATATTTAATAATAAGCACATATATGTAGAGACATTCTGGAATACAAAGCAAATTGCTTTATTTATGGTGCCTTAACTCTGAAGTTTTGGTTTTTAAGTTTACGAGATAGTCTGTATTATTTGAATTTTTACAAGAAGCACATAGCACATATTCCTTTATAAGTAAAACATGTAGGAAAAGTATGCCAAGAAATAAGCACCAGGTATCGCAGCTAGCCAACTTCATCCAAATAATTCAAATTGAACATTTCTCTAAAATTTCATCTTCCTTACCATATTGCTTGAGTTGTTAAGACTCAGATTTCAAAGAACAATTAAAGCCCTTAAGGAAAACCTATTTCACAAGCACAACCCAAATTCTGGTATTGACAATAACTCTAACATTCCCAACGTCACATCATATCACAGTCAGCTTTTGCCTCTTATAAATTCTTAAGCTTCTTTAGACAATAGCCCAGAGCCTCTTCCAAAAATAACAAGAGCCAAAACTTCCAAAATTTACACAAACATCTTGTAGCTTTCCATAGTCACGAACAAGGCAGTAGAAGGGTGTGGCAAGTGTCAAACACAGATTAAACCTCACACATCAACTCCAAGTTGAATCAGCTTTTAAAAGAATCCCAACATCTCATCTATAATTACTTAATTTAACAAATGGGACTGTTTTATACTGCAAAAAATTTTATAATTGCATTTACATTAATAATATATAACTTCTACTTCCTAGCTATATTCTCACCAGCTTTTTCTTCTCTTTTTTCATTAAAGGACTTCATGCCAAACATTTCTATTTGTAATTCCAAAACTCCATTCTTCAGTTACCCCACATAGCAGAGGGGAGCAACCCCACTACAGTTTTAATTTGTACTGTTCTTTGGCTTTTGATATTGGGCTTTGAACCTTGCCCCTTTCCCAGGGACTAAACCAGTAGTAATGTTGACAAATGTTTAACAACCAGTTTTCAGGAAAATGGCATCTAACGTGGAGCACTTGCCAATTTCCATGGTGTAAACACTTCATGATGGACAATTTCAAGGTACTTACATGAAGTCACTGAGCACAGAATTGGGAAGAGACGTGCAGTAGCACGTCCCCATACACTATCTTCACTAGTTTCAATAGACATAAGCAACTCCAGAGCATAGATTACCGTAAAATAATTAGGAAGTGATGTCTAAGTATGTATCTTGCTCTTAATATAAATTTTAATCATGAGTTTCTAAAATTTAATTTTTAACAATGACTACATCTAAAAGCAGCTTGCAAAAATTCCTGAAAATGTAATAATCAGCTCTTGGGAGCTGGCACACCACTGGCTTCGTCCTGCCAATGCTCCTCATGGTTCTAATTTGGGCTTAACTTCCCACAAAGACCTCTCTGGGCTCTTTGCAGCTGGGAGAGATACAAACTTCATTCACGCTGGGATTCCTTGGGGGCCGCCACAGCCTCGCACGAACAGGTGCCTGCTTTACTTACCTTTCTCGCAGGCAGGAGCGTTCCCTGAAGACTTTATGCCACCTGCAACATAGGTCCTCACTCTTGAGCTAGAAAAAGGAAAAAAAAAAAAAAAGACTCTTCAATTAAACTTAAAGCTAGTTATTTTGAAGTTATATAAATTACATGGGTGGATGAAGACAGAAAGGCTTCAGATTTCATCTTTACTCTGCTCCTTAATGAACATCATTAACCACTGAGTTTGTCCTCCATCGGTGAAAGAGGGATGTCTATCAAACAGCACGGTGTTGGCGGCCTCTGGTGAGTATTCCGCAAACCTGTAGCTGTTATCTATTTTTAACACCCACACACCCACTTCCATGGGTTACGTCTATGACACAACTTTTGAAAATGTAGAACATCAACTCCTGATTGAGCAGCTTATCACCAAAGCAAAATACTTTCCAGAAATCACAAATGTTAAAAATCAGGAACATATTTCTAGCCATCGGCTCGGCACCTGTGGCTCAATGGGCTAAGGTGCCAGCCATGTACACTTGAGCTGGCAGGTTTGAATCCAGCCCAGGCCTGCCAAACAAGAAGGTGGCTGCAACCAAAAAAATGGCCGTGCGTTGTGGTGGGCGCCTGTAGTCCCAGCTACTTGGGAGGCAGAGGCAGGAGACTCGCTTGAGCCCAGGAACTGGAGGTTGCTGTGAGCTGTGATGCCACGGCACTCTACCCAGGGTGACAGCTTGAGGCTCTGTCTCAAAAAAACAACAAAAAAAAAACATATTTCTAGCCATCGTAACTCCCAAACCTGCTTTTCATACTCATAAACTGGAGAGGTGTGTCCATGTAGCAATCCAGTTTTCCAGGCATGAGAAATACAGCATTTAACAAGGTGGACATTATTTTTACCCTCATAGAACTTATGGCCTACTTGGGGACAGGGATATAGAACATAATCACATGGATATATAATTTCACATTGTATAGTGCCAGGAAGAACAAGCAAAAGACTTTATGAGAAGTCATTTCAGGAAGATCTTACCGTGTCTGGGCTCTTAGGGGAGTATTCTGTAATAAAAGACATTTGAGCTAAGATCTCAATGGTGAGCAGCAGTGACCCAGCCACAGATTATGGGGAAAAGCCTCCCATGGGAAGGCACCAGTCTTTGTTAAGGGCTTGAAGTGGGACAGCGCTTGGTATGCAACAGACTAAAAGGTAGGCGTCACATAGTGCATTAAGCATAAGAGGAAAACCATGTTTTTTATTAGTATTATAGAACTCTATGTGTATTTCCCCCTCACTCTTCCCTACCCCTTTCTCTATCTCTAAGAGGTGGATCCCATACTTAGAGAGCCCTTTGTGGATACATTTAACTATAGATGGCTAGATGTGGAAGTTGGAATAATGTTTAATTGGTTGCTCAGCCTATTAAAGGGTGACCCAGAAGCAGCAGCTGAGAGCCAGTGAGGCTGCAAGCTGCACTGGGGAAGGGAGTTTCAGCTGGGAAGAAAAACCTGCTAGAGATCAGAGGCTAGAAGGAAGGGAGAAGCCAGGGTATTTACTCCCCATCACTCTGCCTCCAGCTGGGTCTCCACTGTAATTTCAGAATTTGCCAGCTGCTCCCACCTTGGTCCCAGCTCCCAGCTAGAAGCTGGCCATGTTGTTAGCTACCACTCAAAGGCACTGAAATAACATCTCCTTCCTGTGTTCCTTCAACCCTCAGGTAGGTTGTAGCTTTCTGCTATTATTATCTTATTTTAACAACAACTCTATTTTCTTATTACTCAAAAAGTGTTTCAGGGACTCATTTCTAACTCCAAATCTATTTGAATTTTAACATGCTCCCAGGTGATATGAATACACACTAAATTTTAAGAAGTGATACCCTATTTGTGTCTTCAGAAAAATCATCGCCACGCAACAAATAGCCTGCCTTAAATTCCCACTGTTTGAAATACCTAGATGGTTTTTGTTTCCTGACAGGATCCTAGCTGACAGATTTTGTTTTCATGTTTGTTTCATTGCTCGGCATCTATTCTATTGTACTACAATTTCACATTCAATTAGTTTAACATTCTTGAATTAATTCATCTCACTTGGTTTCTCTGACCAATTTGTGGTTCATACTTTTCCCTTCAAAATTATGCAGACATTGCTCTATTTTCTTAAGTTTTTCAAGATTGTCAAAGAAATATCTGATTTTTTTTCCTTTGTAGACAAGCTATTCCTGTTGGTTTTGTGTTTTCTTTTGCAGTTTTTTTTGCATGAATTATAGAATTGTGTTTTCCTTACAATTTAAAAAGTCATCAGTAATATATATTAGTGTCACCCAGAACATACCAAATTAATCTCTAAACACTGGCCTTTTCTTCCTTTGAAGAACAGTTTCTTTTTATCAAAACTGATATATTTGTTTTGCTGTAATCTTTTCAAGAACAATTCCATTTTATTAAATCACATTCAATGTTGACATTGATTTTAATCTTCCCTTCTGGAGTTGACTTGCAAGCTTCTCTTTTCATCTCATACCATTTTCTGCTCAATGCTCACTCATCCTTTTCAAGGCAGACCATAATTTCTTGCATCTTATTGAAAATAAGTATCTGCCAAAAGATTTTGACTTCTTTAGTAACTAATTTTTGGAATTATAAATTCCCTCTGAGCCTGGAAAATAATTTCTTTCCTTTATGCTACTGAAATTTTTATAGGGCACCTTTTCCCCCCTACTTTTGACTTTTTCTTAAATAGGCCCCAACTTATGCTAGAAAGTAGAGGCCATAGGATCTTCTGGGTTTCTCTCCCTGTCCACTTGGGTGCTAGAGTATTCTTAGCACTTCGATTTACAGTAGGAATGAATGTACATATCCCTTGGCCCTGTTTTTGCTTGACGAAGCAGGCCTAAAGTGAACTCTCCTCTTATTTACTGATGCATTTATTAGTCCTTTTATCAGATAGAGCTTAAAAGGTCACATTCTTCTCCTGCCTCTTCTTCCATCACTACTATTCATAGAACTCTACCATTTCTACCAGAATGTTTTGCCTCAGATAGCTACTTATTTCCATATGTAATGAATCACATGTCCTGAAAATGATTGCTTCTGATTATGTGTGGAATGAAATTTATGGAAATGAGGAGACAGACCATTTTCATCAAGCCCAAAAGATAATTTCTAAATGCAGAAGGGATGTAACTCCATGAGGTGTATTGATATTTTGGATCAATTTAAATGTCTGTTTCCCAAAAGGAGGGTTCCTCACTTTCTAAAGAAGATCATCCGGGATGGGGATAATCACCAACAGTACAGCTGGAAGAAAGCCCCCCTCAGACTTTGGCATATGGTCATCAACTCTTTAGTGTCCAGTGTTTTTGTGTATCTTCATGGACATGTTAATGCGAGGATATTGGACAATATGGAGTCCTGTTAATCTGATGCCATAGCAACAACAACAATAAAGGCTAACAATTGTTGAGTGCTTACTATGTGCCAAGCACCATGCTTAGAATTTTACATGTATTACCTCATATTTAATCCTCACAACTCCTTGCTATAAATGTTGGAGGCAACCTCCCTTCCTTAGGCTTCATGTTAATTCCACCTGTGGAATTAAGGTTCTCTATTAGAGTAAAACTTTTAGCTTCTTGCTCATCCCCTCATTTTCCCTAGAGAGAGCTGGGAAGAAGAAACTAGACACAGTTGACTCAGGCACACCTAGGACCATTCTTTGGTCTCTGTGCCTAGAGAAAGAAAGTCTCCTAACCTGCTTGCTGAATCCCACAGGAAGCTTAGTGGAGATCTTTCTACTCCCAAGAAGGGTCTATGTTTTTCATTTCCGCCTGTGCCTAGTATGTTGGGGTGCCAGAGTAGAAAGTCTATTATTTCTAAACATCCAAGGTTTCTAATATAGTCTAATTAATGAAATTTCCACATCCACCTATCTAATTTCACCCTCTCATTTAGTTCTAAGCCTAAATAGGGAAAATGGAAAATCATTTGTTGATCCCCTAAAATCTCCAGAGTAAACATTACCAGGATCTCCATTTTAAGTTAAATAAACACAAGCACTGAGCCAACTTATTCAAGGGTCTCCAGCTTATCAGTGACAGGACATGGATTCTCAGCTCTAACTACAGAGCAAACCCTTGGCCTTCATGTGAACCTAATTGTATCTTCATCACTACCCATGACAGAAGTTCACAAAAACTCATCACTCTTTAAGGGTCAGTGTTGACACCATGTGAGAAGAACCAAGTCTATCCTTCCACCACTCTTCTCCAGAGACTTTTCCAGTGAGTGGCTCCATGCTCTGTCCTCATTGTGCAGTCTTCTGTTGTTCAGTTGCTAATTTATTTATTTATCTCTCTAAACTTAGCATTCAACACAGCATAGATGCCATTTCAATTCTTGTTAAATTATATTCACAGGAACAAATTAACTACTACCAAATACTCCAAAGCAAGCACTTTAAGCATGAAGCCTAATTCCAGGATGGATACAGTTGTACTCCAGCAATATTGAAGCTACAAGGCCTGCCTTTGTCCCATTACAGTTTTTTGCTTTGTTTATTTAAAGTTTTTTCTACCTTTGCTATTAGAGTGTGATGTGGTGGGAGGCAAGTAATTGACAATATATGTGATGCCCATTGGCCCTATTTCGCTGCATCACTGTACCTGGTTTAATCTTAACCCAAATTGCTACAAGAACCCAAAACAATAACCATGAGAACTACCATTTCTCAAACATCTTTCATGTACCAAACATTGTTCTAATGGTTAATACACGTTAAACTATCACAAGAAGCCTCTGAGGTAAGTATTATCCCATTTACAAATGCGAAACCAAGGCTCATCAAGATGAAGATACTTGGCGACTGGCAAACACCAGTCAATGGCAGAGCAGGAATTGAATCAGTGCTTTCTAGCTCCAGAGTTGGATCTCTTTCCTTTACTCAGTGCCCTCTGGAATACTGTATATAGCAGCTGTTGTGACGATTAGAAAAGATAATGGGTAGGAAAGTACTTGGAAAACTCCACAGAGAACTAAGCATGTAAGAGATTATGAAGACTTGTTGAGAGCTTTGGCAAGGGCACTGTGATAATAGCCCAGGGGAGGGGGAACAAATTGATCTGGCTGGAGTTTAGGGACATTTCCTATTATGTAAGTGGTCTGAATTCAGTATTTCTGAAATAGCACAGCCACAGGCCTTCCTTTCTTTGTGAAACAGTCCCCATATCTGAGAACAAAGACAGGAGAGGTTAGTGTGGCTTAGTTATTTTCTCTTGAGACAAATGAAAGGGTGGGGGATGAGTGGTTGTCCACTTGCTGTTGGGACTGAGACACTGATTGATTCCGGACCCTACTCTAAGAGCAGTAACTTACAACACATGCTGAACATTTTCCTATTTAAAATACATTCAAAAACACAATAGGCCTGTATGTTTATTCTCTGAAATATAGCACAACAGAGCATGGATTGTTACATATGTTCTGAATGTTTCAACAGACTCCAGAGGCAGAGAAAAGCCTTTTGTTCTCTCATTCACCCAACAGACATTTACTGGATGATTTCTGTATGTCAGGCATTGTGCTAGGCACCAAGGAATAAGACAGGGTCCCTGTTATCAAAAGACTAAGACTTCAATAGAAGAGACAGACTTATAAGCTATTTTTAAAATATTATGGCCCAGTGTAAGTGCAACAATAGGAGTACCTACAATATAAAGAAATCAGAATGAATGAGAGAGCATTTATTTCTACTTATAGATACTCCTTCCAAGGAGAGATGATGTCTGAGGTGGCTTTTGGTGACCAAATAGGAATGTCAAGCTCTACTTCTCTTATGTACACTATCCCCCCACTTTTCATATATATATGGTAATACACTGAAAAGTTATTTTAATAATTATAAGCATGTAATATTTGTGTAGCATTCAAAGAAGAATAAAGGTAAGGTTCTATGTAATTCATCAAACAGATAATACAGTAGAGAAATAAGACATGTTCCAACATAATAAAAAATGAATAATAACAGGTAAAGTATTTAACATAACACAGGTTATAAAAGATCAGTCAGGCAAAATGGAAACTTGTGAATCAACAGGTAGAGAGTAGGGTCAATGATTGAAGCCTCCATCTTAAAAAGCTAAAAAAAGGATAGAAAACTACAGTCAAAATATGTTAAAAAAAAAAAAAAGCAGAAAACAGTACAAACAGATAAACAATACACAAAAATCAATGAAAGCTTAAGTCAGTTCTCTGAAAATGATTAGCACAATTAATAAAACTCTAGCTAGATTTCTCAACAACAAAAGAGTAGGCACAAATTGCTAATGTCAGAAAATGACATAGGGAACATCACTATAGGGATTTCAGATATTAAAAAGACAATAGGAAATAGGAACAATAAAATTCCAACAACTCAGATGTTAAACTCAGATTTAACAACTTAGATGAAATAGAGGATGCAACTTGCCAAAACTGACTTAAGAAGAAATAGAAAATGTAAATAAACCCATGTCCTATTAAATAAATTGAATTTTTCTTCTTTTTTCTATTAAATCATAGCTGTGTACATTAATGCAATCATGGGGTAAAATGTGCTGGTTTTATATACAATTTTAAATATTTTCATTGAGCTAGTTAACATAGCCTTCATGGCATTTTCTTATTGTGTTCAGACATTTATATTCTGCATTTAGTGAGTTTCACCTGTACCCTTCTAAGATGCACCATAGGTGTGGTCCCACCGATTACCCTCCCTCCACTACTCCTCCCACCACTCCCCCCCTTTCCCCTTTCCCCATATTCTTGATAATTGGGTTATAGCCTTCACATGAAAGCTATAAATTAGTTTCATAGTAGGGCTGAGTACATTGGATACTTTTTCTTCCATTCTTTAGAAACTTTGCTAAGAAGAATATGTTCCAGCTCCATCCATGTAAACATGAAAGAGGTAAAGTTCATCTTTCTTTCAATTTTTAACTAAACACCCTCACACAATGAAATCTCTGGGGCCAGATGTCTTCCCTGATGAGTTCTACATTCAACATTCCAATATTTCAGGAAGGGATCATACAAATCCTACATGAGCTCTTTTAGACATAGAAGATGAGGATAGTATTTCCTGATAACAAAACCTGAAATAGACATTACAAGGAAAAACAAAAAAACTGTATGTTGTTGTCCTTTATAAACATAAATAAAAAATGCTTCAAAAATAATTAGTAAATCGTAATCCAGGAATACTTTTAAAAAAATCAATTGTTGTAGTGAACATGACATATTATAAAATTCATGTTTTATTTCTGAAATAAATAAAGTATTATTTTAAGAGTTTTATGCCAGTGGCTCACGCCTGTAATCCTAGCACTCTGGGAGGCCAAAGCTGGTGGATTGTCTGAGCTCACTGGTTCAAGACCAGCCTGAGCAAGAGCAAGACTCTGTCTCTAAAATAGCCAAGGCAGGCACCTTGAGTCCCAGCTACTCAGTAGACTGAAGCAAGAAAAATCTCTTGAGCCCAAGAGTCTGAGGTTACTGTGAGCTATGATGCCAGGACACTCCACCAAGGGTGACTAATATAAAACTCTGTCTAAAAAAAAAGAAAAAAGAAAAAAGAAAGTCAATTGCATCTCTGTATATTAGCAAAAAGCAATTGGAAAAGGAATTAACATATAATTTATAAGAACATGCAAAACGATGAACTACTTAGGGAGATATTTAACTAAATTACATAAGACAAAATGGAGACTGAACTTGCTGAGAAAAATTAAATAAAATATAAATAAATAGATATATCATGCTCATAGATTAGAAAACTCAATATTTTGAATATATCAATTCTTCCCAATTTATAGCTCTAATTCAATCCCTATCAAAATCTTAGCAGATTCCAAAGCTTATTCCAAAGTTTACAAAAGACATAGAATAACAAAATGATCTGAAAAAGAACTTAATTTGGAGGAATTATATAACCTAATAAAGCTACAATAACAGGACAGTATGGTATTATAAGGGAAAAATATGTAAATGAAAGGAACAGAATTGACAGTCCAGAATAGACCTACTATTAGACCTATATACAGTCTATTAATTTTTAACAAGGTTAACAAGGTAATTCAAAGGGAAATAAATTTTAATAAATGGTGATGGAATAATTTAAGAAATTTTAATAAATGGTGATGGAATAATTAAATATTCATTTGGAAAAACATGACCTTAGCCCTTACTTCCAACATAAACAAAAATTAACTACAAAATTAGATATAACAAAGATGTGAAAATTATTAAGTGTCTAAATATATGAGAAAATCGGCTCGGCACCTGTGGCTCAGAGGGCTAAGGCACCAGTCACGTACACCTGAGCTGGCAGGTTTGAATCCAGCCTGGGCCCACCAACCAACAATAACGGCTACAACCCAAACAAAAATAGCCAGGCGTTGTGGCAGGCGCCTGTAGTCCCAGCTACTTGGGAGGCGGAGGCAGAAGACTTGCTTGAGCCCAGGAATTGGAGGTTGCTGTGAGCTATAATGCCACGACACTCTACCCAGGGCGACAGCTTGAGGCTCTGTCTCAAAAAAAAAAAAAAAAATATATATATATATATATATATGAGAAAATCTTTACAAATGTGGAGTCAAAGATTTCCTTTTTGGGATTTTTTTCTTTCAAAAAAGAAAATAATACAACAAAAGAATAACACAACAAAATTAATAAACTGGACTTAATCAAAACTAAAAATTTCTGCTCTCTGAAAGATAACATTCTTAGAAATGAAAAAGGCAAGTTTCAGATATTCACACATATTAAGTATAATATATAGGCATATATCCATTCTTATATATGTGTGAATATATACACATACACAGACATACTCACCTTATAAGGAATTCGCATCCAGAACATACAAAGAACTCCTAAAACTCATACAGAAAGATAAATGGCTTATTTTTTTAAAACAGATTTAAATAGCCATTTCATAGAAAAGAATTTATGTGTGGCCAGAAAATACATTAAAAACTATGCTCAGCATAACTTATCTGCAGAGAAATTCAAATTGGAATTATGAAATACTATTACATAAAAACTAAAGTTTATGTGTAAAGGCTAAAGTTTAAAATACTGATAATACTAAGTGTTGGCAAGGTTATAGAACAACTGAAACTCCAATAGTCCTGAAATGAAAATTTAAAATGGTACCACTTAGAAAAACAGTTTGGTAATTTCTTAAAAGTTAAACACACACTTTCCATACAACCCAGAAATTCTACTCATAGGTAATAAAAACATAAGAGGCCTGACAATTAAGTTTGAAAACTCATCCTAGAAAAAGTGCTACATACTTCATTGCTGAATATCACTACAGTCACCTTTGAAGTATTACCTTTGGGAAACTATCTACTGATTTCAGCACCTTGTCCACACTTCAAAGCAATTTTGGAACTCTTTTTCTGGAATGGTCAAAGCTATTGTCATATTAACCTTAATGCAGTGATGAAGATGTCTTCATTTCGATATTTCCTTTATCTTTGGCTAAAGAAAAAAGTCACTGGAGGCCAGATCAGAGAGGGTGTTCCAATAGTTACTTGTTTATTGGCTAAAAACCCATGATAGACAATGCTGTGTGAGCCAATGTACTGTCATGATGCAAGAGCCACAAGTTGTTGGCTAAGAGTTCTGTTAAGATTTTCCTGTTTCTCTATCTATGTTTACTTGGTCTGCTATGCATCTCACAATCAGCTGACAATTTTGATGTACAATTTGATGAATGATTGCAATGTTTTCATCAGTTCAGCTTATTATGGTCATCCTGACCTCTCTTCATCAGTGACGCTTTCTCTCCCCTCAATAAAGTGCTTAATCCATTTGTACACTCCTATTTCCTTTATGCCATTATCCCCATAAACTTAGACCAACACGTTCCTGATTAGACTTCCACTCTTACCAAGTATAACAAGAAATTTGATGTTTATTGCTCTAATTCAATCTCTGACATCATCGTGATGGCTGGCACACAAAAACACGCAATAATAATGCCATTTAGCAAGACACTGCAACATGAATACAGCTGTGGAGACACTGATATGGCAAAGTCTTAACCTTACTAAGTTGTTGGTACAGTGTTGCCAATGTAAATGCGCAGTGGCAAGTTCACAAACTTAATTGTCAAACCTTGTATTTGAGAGAAAAGTCAAAGCATCTGTCTAAACAAAAGTACATACACATAGATGTTCATTGCAGCATTTTTCACTGGAAACCACACAAACATCTATCAAGAAAAATGCTGAATAAATAAGCACATTATTGTATCTGGACAATGGAATCCTACTCAGCAATAAAAAGAAACCACTGATACATGCAACAACATGGATAAACCTCAAAAGCATCATCTTGAGCAAAAGAGCCAAGGCCCAAAGTGTACATATTGTATGATTCCATTTATATGAAGTTCTAGAAAAGTCAGAACTCGTCTGTAGTGATGGAAATCAGATTAGTCCTAGGGCAGGGTTGAGAGGAGTGTATGAAATTGACCACAAGAAGAAGCACAGGAAAATTTTTAGGGTAATAGAACTATCTCATACTTAATTGTTGTGGTATTGATAAAGGTAAATGCATGGACTAAACTCAAACTGTACGCTTAGAATAGGTACACTTCATCATAAGTCATTATCTACCTAGAGTTAATTTAATAAGAAAACTTTAAAACAAGACAGATAATAGACTGGTGGATAGACTGAATTCAATTCTCACCTCTACATTCCAGGAATGTGACTTGGGCAGCTCTCTTTACCTCTCAGCTCCTCATCTGTGTATTAAGAGCACTGACACCCACATTAAATGGTTGTACGTGTATACACACACAAAAGTGAATTTATGTATATCTCAGAATACATACATATAAATCAGGATATGACACTGAATAGTGCTCCAATAATGTTACTTCTATTTAACTTGCACCAAAGAGATGAAAGAACCAGAAGGTTGTGGCATTTCTTGGAGATTTCTGTTTTGGGTCTTTGGACCCAAACAGTCCAGAAGTAATTATGGCCCTGAGTTTCAGATGGGGCCAGCACACACTACTTTCTTCCCTGGATAATAAGACAAAACACAGGAAGTTGTGGCTTGGCAGTGGTTCTTAGATAAAAGGAAGCCTTGTAGAACAAACCATAGGGAGGGAGGGAGATGGGTGAGAGGCAGGGAGCAGAGATACAAATAGAATTGGGAATGATGAAGTTTTTCCCATCTGCATCCATTCCAAGTTTTTTCTTTCTTCAGTTCTATGATTGATGGTGTCTGTAGGTAACAAGTAATCACTGTGTTCAGTGGAAAGAAAACAGCCTTTGAAGTCCTCAGATCTAGGCATCACTGACAGCATTTCCATTCCATGTCTGTGTGATCCTTGGCCGGGGATGCACGATCTCTGAATCACAGTCTCCTCATCTCTAAGACTGCGATAATAAGTGTCCAGCTTATAGGAGATCCTAGGATTAAACAGCACTGGGTTCTCAGAGACTGAGCCAGCCCTTCAGAGGCAGGTCCGAATTCCAGCAAGTTGGCTAAGCACTGTGGGTTCTGTGATTCCAGCCCTGAGGGATCAGAGTAAGTGACTTGAGACTTAGTAGGGTCATCAACGGCTTTAGCCTCCCCCACCCTGTTCCTGTGCCATTTTCCTCCTGGAAGACCTCAGCTCCATCCTTTCCCACTGTTTATGCTCTTGACTCCAGAATCCCTAGAGCACAATGTGAGTGTGTCTTCCCCCCAGGGAAGGGTTGCATCCAAAGTTGGGTACGTTCTGTGAATGTTTGTCCTGCTTGGGCTTAGTAAATACAAATTGCTGCCAGCACGTGTTCTTGGCCTCTGTCTTTGCCCACCGGGCTCCAGGGCTTCCAGTCCCAGCTGGCACCGCGCGCTTTCCCTGCAGTCACCACCAGCGAGAGCCTGGGCTGGAGACAACGCTGTTGAGGTCTTAGTTCTAGTAGGAAACCTGGAGGTGGTGTAAGGTCAGCATCTGCAAAGATCTCATTCTAAACAGACCAATTTTGGGGGGGAATGTTTGAGAAAGGAACATTGCCCAACAGGGAAGGAGAGAGTTAGGGAATATCATCTCTCCATAGGGTCCCTCCTCTGGCTGAGAGACTAGTCTGGGTCTTCTCTGATTGTCCTCTCTACAATCGGAAAGGTGTGATGTAGTGAAAAGAACAAGACAGTCATGGATCCAAGATTGTTCTAGGTACGAGGGCTTGGACACGTCTCTATTTTCCCGAGCCTTCATTACTAATGTCAATTAAGAACCATTCATTGCTTCTTCTTCACGTGCCATGCTGCCAAAAATTATCTCATTTAATCCTTGCAACAATTGAATGAAGGAAGTGTTTATTACCCCCATTTTATAATTTAAGAACTCAGGGACAAGAAGTAACTTACCTAAGGTTTCTTATCTAGGGGAGTCAGTGAGATTTTTCTGAATCTAAAGCTTTCACAGAAACCCCCTTCAGTCTTCTGTAAATGAGACATTTGGGAATGAGTCATTGTCATAACAATGCCTTTATCACAGATTTTGCTTTGCAGACTTTTAAATAATCACTTGAATAACTTTAAAGTTTTTTGCTGCATGTGTTTCAGGGTCTACAGTGGACTGAATATTCGTGTCCCCCCTACCCCAATTGATATGTTGAAATCTTGTTCCCCAGTGTGAAGAAGTGGGAAGGTGATCAGTTCCTGAGGATGGAGCCCTCATGAAAGGAATTATAAAAGAGAACCTAGAGAGCTCTCCAGCTTTCATTTTCACCAGGCAAACATACAATGAGAAGACAGCAGTCTGTTCCCCAAAGGAGAGCCCTCAACAGAACCCGACCATGCTGCCACTCTGATCTTGAACTTCCAGGTTCTAGAACTGTGGGAAAGAAATTGCTCTTGTTTATCAGTAACACAGTCTATGGTACATTTCATGATAGCAGCCCACACTAACTAAGACAGGGTCTAAAGATCACCTTTGCAGAGGGCATGGCAGTGGAACTTTTCCAGACTCTGCCTTCCAGTCCCACTTTAAAGTCTCACCCATGATTGATTTTTTAAGTTTTAATTTCTGCACAACTGAACTTCTCACATTTGACAAGTTGACGGTCTAGCTCTTAATTTGCCTTTTCTCTAAGATGCTGCCTTTCTAGTCATTCCCTCCAACCATCCATTTCAACTCCTGAATGAATGATATACCAACCTATCATAGATGCAGGGTCACCAGTCACTATCTCGTGCCCCAGAAATAGCAGAACAGGATGAGGCATCAACTTTTCCAGAAGAAAAGTTTGTAGAATGCCTACAAGTCACTGGAATGATGACAGATAAAAGAACGTGCAGAAAAAACTAGTGAGTACTTAACATGTTAGAGTTACTATTTTCACAGAAAATGAACAGAGTGAGGTTTTATTCCCATTTTAAATAAAAGAGGAGACTGAAACTCCCAAGTTTGAATAACATGCCCAAGGTCACAGAGCTAGTGAGTGGCTCTAGTTCAAACTGAAGTCTCTCTAAATATAAAGTTTATCCTTTCATTTAACTATATCACGTTGCCACTGGGGAATAAAAGCAGATAGAAGGACCTTGGTTATCCCCAAATTTCCCCATGTAGATTTGGAACTAAAGGAATCCACTAAGAATGAAGGAAGTGTCTACTCTGATTTCATTGCTTCTGCACACCTTATACACAGTGTTGTTTGAAAGAGGGTAGGCCCTCACCACACCTGAGAAGAAATGGACATCTCATCATCTGTAATGTCTCAAGTTGGTCTTTTGAAAACTGTTAAGTCCCTGAAGAGAAGAAACTAACTACCCAAGATAACCTGTTTACCTTGCCCACTTGCTCAAGTCAAAAGGACTGATTTCTCTGGAAAAATAAATATTCCAGAACTTTCGAAAGTGCTTCAAGTAAAACAAGTCAAGATAAAAAAATGTGCCTTATTAATAGTATGCCCATAATTTCCTTTCAGTAGATAGCCTCTTGGAAAAATACACTCCCCTCGGCACAAAAGTGGCAAGTGTATGGACATAGCATGTGACCAAAAACTAATTGGGCCAGAGATAAAGACCTTAGATTAAGCTGGTCACACTCTGTCCCCTGGTTATGATGATTTAAACTCAGGAAATGACTAAAGTAATGAAGCACTGGCTTGAATATTGAAGAAGTAAGCGGAAAGTCATCAGACTGAATGGTGAGACTTCCCAGGACACTGGCAGCTAGGAGTACAGCCCTGCTCAGAAGAAAAGACCTACATATACTGACATTTTGACTCCCCCGCCCCCAGAAAGGAAATAGCAAGTTTACTCCTGATCAGGGGACCCCACTAACAATCTCCATGCCTCTCCCCTCTCTCACTTCTCCAATCGGCACACACACACATACTTACCTGACATTTGAGGAAATATTTTGATTTATTGATTGATTGATTGATTGATTGATTGATTGATTTAGAGGCATAGCCTCAAGCTGTCACCCTGGATAGAGTGCTGTGACATCACAGGTCACAGCAACCTCCAATTCCTGGGCTTAAGCGAGTCTCTTGCCTCCGCCTCCCAAGTAGCTGGGACTACAGGCACCCGCCACAATGCCCGGCCAGTTTTTGGTTGCAGCCGTCATTGTTGTTTGGCAGGCCCAGGCTGGATTTGAACCTGCCAGCTCAGGTGTATGTGGCTGGCGCCTTAGCCTGTTGAGCCACAGGCGCTGAGCCGAAATATTTAAATATAACATACGAAATGAAGAAAAAGTGTGGGTGAGAGGACATGTAGAAAAATTAAAAATAATTCAGGAAATGAAAAAACTTTTAAAAATTAAAATGCACTCAAGAAAATGGCAATGAAGGTTTTGTGCCTATAGCTCAGCAGCTAAGGTGCCAGCCACATACACCATAGCTGGCAGGTGCAAATCCAGTCCGGGGCCTGCCAAACAACAATGACAACTACAACCAAAAAATAGCCAGGCATTGTGGCAAGTGCCTACCGTCCCAGATACTTGGGAGGCTGAGGCAAGAGAATTGCTTAAGCTGAAGAGTTTGAGGTTACTGTGAGCTGTGATGCCACAGCACTCTACCAAGGATAAAATAATGACTGTCTCAAAAAAAAAAAAAAAAAAAGAAAGAAAGAAAAGAAAAGAAAAAGAAAATGGCAATGCGGTTATTGAGCAATGTGAGGCAAGATAATAAAAATATTCTACTGATGAAAACATCCGTAAAAGCTGTATTTAAAAAATGTAAGCCTGTGTGGCGCCAATGGCTCAGTGAGTATGGTGCCAGCCCCATATACCGAAGGTTAGCAAGTTCAAACCTGGCCTTGGCCGAACTGCAAAAAAACAAAAACAAACAAAAAAAGTAAACCTGTTTATAGTGCTAAAAAGCCCAAAAGATAATAAAGAATTGGTAGACCTAGATATTATATATAAGATGATGAACACAGCGGTGAGATGGAATTTGGGAATGCTTTTGGGATAACCTCAATCTAATTATAGCAAATGAGATAATCTGAAACTTGTCTTCTATTGAATCACCTTCTGATTTACTTTTACTTCTAGGTTGTAATCCCTTAGGATCCCAGCCCAAAGCCTAGCTAGTTACAGATACTTAACCAATTCCAGAAAAAGTATCTGAGATATTTTGCAGCCTTTTGATAGGCTTGCAGGCTGCCAAAAAAGGATGTCTAGGAGCTGCCAAGAAATAAAAGCTGGTAAACTTGCTCAGCTTTGGGCTGGGATCCTAAGGGATTACAACCTAGAAATAAAAGTGAATCAGAAGGTGATTCAATAGAAGACAAGTTTCAGATTATCTCATTTGCTATAATTAGATTGAGGTTATCCCAAATTGCTAGTGGCCTCAGAAACTTTCATAGTAGCAAAATAAAATCCTCTCTGGGGAAAGAATACAACTTCTAACTACTCACATGATTTCTAAAATAATTTTCAAATATAAGGTCTGACATACAATTTTAAAATAACCAGACACACTATGAGGTAAGGCAACATAAGAGTCCCAGCAGAAATAACAGATAATACAAACAGACTCTCAGGATTCCAAATATTACATAATTAGATGGTCTTTAAAATAACTTGTCTCAATAAGATAAAAAATTAGGAGTTTCAGTAAAGACTTGGAAATTCTTCTTTAACTACGGTAGGACTTCTGCGACTTACAAGAAACTTTTGTATCACACCAACCCTTTGCCATGAACAACAGGAAAGCTAAAGATGGGAACCTGATAATTGGGCATGTATTTTCCAATTGGACCATTTGCCAATTTGTAAATAGAAGCATAGATACTAAGCAGAAAAGAGTGGCTAAAAGGGTGATAGATTTAAATAGAGCTTTAAGCTATCCCACAATGCTAGGAAAGGATAAATAGGATTTAATTTTTTTAATTTTTTAAAATTAAATCAAATTAATATAAGGGTATAATTTTTAGCTTACATTGTTCTCACTTCCAGGGTAAAGTTCCATTTGTAGAAGAGCCCCTCCCCCAGGGAGCGTGTTATACACCCTCACAGGGTACACATTAGGTGAGATCCCACCTCGGGCCCTCCCCACTTCTGCCAAATGTCCTCTCCTCCCTCCCCCACGTCCCTCTACCCCCAAACATAAATAGGATTTAAAGACCCACCAATTATGTCTCCAAGTTTTCAGTAACTACTTTTTTTATTGAAATTTTTTTTTTACTTTCAAATTAGTATGAGGGTAGAAATTGTTAGCTTATGTTGTTCTCACTTCCAAGGTAAAGTTCCAGTTGTAAAAGAACCCCTCACTCGGGGGGCACGCTGTACACCCTTGTGTTGTGCCCATTGGGTGAGAACCTGCCAAATGCCTTTCCTCCTTCTGCCAATTGTTCTCCCCTACTTTCTTCTCCTGTCCTATACTAAACTATGTTTGTGTTTTATTATTCACATGAGCCTGTAATTGTTTATATATTGGTTTCACATTAGTATTGAGTATATTGGATATTTATTTTTCCATTCTTGAGATACTTTACTAAGAAAAATGTGTTTCAACTCCATCCAGGTAAATATAAAAGATGTAAAATCTCCATCTTTTTATGGCTGAATAGTATTCCATAGTATACATATGCCACAATTTGTTGATCCATTCATGGGTTGATGGGCGCATAAGTTGCTTCCACAACTTGGCAATTATGAGTTCAACTGACATTCTAGTACAAATGTCTTTGTGGTAAAATTATTTTTATTCTTCTGGGTAGATTCCTAGTAATGGAATTGTAGGATCAAATGGAAGGTCAACTTTTAGTTCTTTAAGGATTCTCCATACTTCTTTCCATAAAGGTTGTATTAGTTTGCAATCCCACCAGCAGTATAGAAGTGTTCCCTTCTCTCCACATCCACATCAGCATCTGCAGTTTGGGGACTTTGTGATGTTGGCCATTCTCATTAGGGTTAGATGATATCTCAGAGCAGTTTTGATTTGTATTTCTCTGATGATTAGGGACGATGAGCATTTTTTCATGTTTATTAGCCATCATCTGTCATCTTTGGAGAAGTTTCTGTTCAAGTTTCTTACCCACTTAAGAAACTTGTTGTACTTTTTGTTGTTTGAGTTCTCTATAGATTCTAGTAATTAGGACTTCGTCAGATTCATAACATGCAAAAATCTAGTCCCATTCTGAAGGCTGTCTTTTTTTTTGTGATACCCTCAGCTGTGCAAAAGCTTTTTCATTTTATCAAATCCCAGTTATTTATTTTTGGTGTTGCTGCAAATGCCAGGAGGCATCTTCCTCATAAAAGTCTTTTTCAGGTCAAAATCTTCAAGCATTATCTTCATACTCTCTTCTAGAAGTTTTATTGTTTTGTGTCTTAAATTTAAATCTTTTATCTAGCGAGAATCAATTTTCGCCAATGGTGAGAGGAATGGGTCCAGTTTCAGTCTTCTACCTGTGGCTAACAAGTTCTCCCAGCACCATTTGTTAAATAAGGATTCTTTCCCCTGGTGTATGCTTTTGTTAGGCTTATCAAGGATCAAATGACAATATGCGACTGGGTTCATTTCTAGATTCTATTCCATAGATCTACATCTCTTTTTGTGCCAATACCATGTTGTTTTGATCACTACAGACTGATAATATAACCTTAAGTCTAATAACATGATGTCTCCAGATTTGTTTTTATTTCTAAGAATTGTATTTGCTATTCAGAGTTTATTTCAGGTTCTGTATGAAGAGAAGTATTATTTTTTCAAGTTCTTCAAAGTATGACCTTGGTGCTTTGAAGGGGATGCATTAAATCTATAGATTGCTTTGGTTAGTATGGGCATTTTAATAATGTTGATTCTTCCCAGCCATGAGTATGGTATGTTCTTCTATTTGCTAACATCTTCTGCTATTTCTTTTTTCAGGGTTTCATAGTTCTCTTTATAGAGATCTTTTGTGTCCGTTATTAGATACATTCCCAGGTATTTCATCTTCTTTGGCACTACTGTAAAAAGAATAGAGTCTTTGATTTTATTCACAGCTTAACTATTGTTGGCATATATAAAGGCTACTGATTTGTGGGTATTACTTTTGTATCCTGAAACACTGCTATATTCCTTGATCACTTTAGAGAATTTTGTAGTTGAGTCTCTGGGGTTTTCCAGATATAAGATCATGTCATCTTCAAAGAGCAAGAGTTTGACCTCCTCCACCTCCATTTAAATACCTTTGATCTCTTTCTCTTGCCTGATTGTGATGGCTAGGACTTTCAACACTATGTTGAATACCATAGTGATCATGGTGTAAAACTTTTTTAGCGTATCTTATATTTTGCTTGCTAATATCTTATTGACTATATTTGCATCAGTATTCATTAATGATATTGGTCGGTCTACAGTTCTTTTTTGTTGGGTCCTTTCCTAGTTTGGGGAACAAGTTTATATTTGGTTCATAGATTGTGTTGGGAGGACTCCTTCCTTCTCTATGCTTTGGAATAGATTACATAATATAGGAATTAGTTCCTCTTTAAAGTTTTGGTAGAATTCTGGTCCAGAGCTTTTCTTTTGGGGGAGACTTTATATAATTGATTTCAGTGCTTGATACTGGTCTAATCAAAATTTCTAATTCTTTCTGGTTGCCTTTTGGAAGATAGTGTGCTTCTAAGGATTGATACATTTCTTCCATATTTTCATACTTATGGGAATAGTGTTTTTTGTCGTTATGTTGAGAATCTTTTGTATACTTGTGGTATCAATTGTTATTTCCCCTTTGTCATTTCTGATTAAAATTATCAGCAATCTTATTTTTCTGTTTCTGGTTATTCTAGCCAATGGCTTGTCAATTTTATTAATCTTCTCAAAGAACCAACTTTTTGTTTTGCTGATCTTCCAAATTATTCCTTTGCTTTCAATTTTATTTAATTCTGCTTTAATTTTGGTTATTTCTTTTCTTCTGCTGGGTTTGGCATTGGATTGTTCTTCCTTTTCCATTTGCTTGAGATGATCCATTAGGTTACTGACTTGCTTTCTTTCTGTTTTCTTGATGAAGGCATCTAATGCTATAAATTTCCCTATAAGGACTGCCTTTGCAGTATCCCTTTGGCTTTGATAGTTTGTGGCTTCATTATCATTTTGTTCCAGAAATCTAATGATCTCCTTAATCTTTAACCTAGCTATAATTCAGCATAAGGTTATTCAGTTTCCATGACTTTATTTGAGTATGCAGATTTCTGTTGCTGTTGAGTTCAACTTTTTTTTTTTTTATTGTTGGGGATTCATTGAGGGTACAAGAAACCATGTTACACTGGTTACATTTGTTGGGAAAAGTCCCTCTTACAATCGTGTTTTGCCCTCAAAAGGTGTGGCACACACCAAGACCCCAAGACCCCACCCCCCTCACTCCTTCAATCTCTCTGCTCTTCCTTTCCCCACCCCTCCCTCATTCTTCCTCTCTCTGCTTTTCCCTTCCTTCACCCCCACCATGTCAATAATTGTCATTAATTGTCCTCATATCAAACTTGAGTACGTGGGATTCATGCTTCTCCATTCTTGAGATGCTTTACTAAGAATAATGTGTTCCACTTCCATCCAGGTTAATACAAAGGCTGTAA
>CAUYON010141270.1:0-12015 GCA_963573935.1 Arctocebus calabarensis
TTTTTTTTGTAGAGACAGAGTCTCACTTTATCGCCCTGGGTAGAGTGCCGTGGCGTCACACTGCTCACAGCAACCTCCAGCTCTTGGGCTTAAGCGATTCTCTTGCCTCAGCCTCCCTAGTAGCTGGGACTAGAGGCGCCCGCCACAGCGCCCGGCTATTTTTTTGTTTTGCAGTTCGGCCGAGGCTGGGCTTGAACCCGCCACCCTCGGTATATGGGGCCGGTGCCCTGCTCGCTGAGCCACAGGAGCCGCCCGGCACATTAGATTTTAAATTAACCTTGGGAAATTCTACCTTGTAAAGGCACCTTTTAAGTGGAAAAGATGCATATAGCCACTGATATACAGGATATTTTTCTTTTATGAGAAATGTGTTAGTGCTCTCAAGTTTTTATCAGGCCTTAAGTGAATTTGGCCAATAGAAAGTTGGTGGGATTGTGTTGAAATAAACCACATGATAGTTCACATGCAGAAGGAGGCTGATGGTTGGCAGGCTCCATGGGCTTTTTTTTTTTAATTACCCTGCTTGAAAAGATTATCTGTCTCCACGTGTGGGAACTGGGAACTCTCTGCCACTTAGGAAGTCACTTATAACATTAGGTTATAAAACAGATGATCTTAACTTGTGTGTTCCATCACCAAAGCGCAAGCCTGGTGAAGATGACAAACCCTTCCTCAACATATTTTTAAATGCATAAGATAAAGCTAGAATAGAATCACAAAGTGCTATGGGCATGGTTGGAGTCCCTGTACCATTTCTGGATGCCCTCTCCTGGGGTTTTTGTGCCCTGTGTCCACAACTTTGAGTTTTTTTAGTCCTTGGCTGGTGGGAACACCTTGCCCACAAACAGAAAGCCAGTGCATGGGAGTTTGCAGCTTCTGTGTTCCATAAGCTAAGGAAAACTTGCTCAAGCATTTGAAAGCTGAGTTCCATTTCCTCTAATTGGGATACTCTGAATTCTGATGTTCACTGCAGAGTTCTGGCAGGACCACGCTGAGGCTGAAGCTTCGCCTGAAGTCCTACCTTGCCAATCTCCCCTTTCTCCTGCTTTCCCACTGTGTTGCCACTTTTGCATAGAAGTGAAATCCCTTGCACATGAGTCTTTATCTCAGGGTCTTTCACCTGGAAAACATGACCCAAGATGCAAAGGAAACCTGAATCAAGTTGTCAAAGTATTTTAAAAAATTGTGTCTTGGAGGTGCCTGTAGCTCAAAGGAGTAGGGTGCCGGCCCCATATGCTGGAGGTGACGGGTTCAAACCCAGCCTTGACCAAAAACTGCAAAAAAAACAAAAACAAAAACAAAAATTGTGTCTTAGTATAGCTTCTTTATCGAATACCAAGATTCAGTTGCAAGTCTCATAACTGCAATGATTTCAAAGCAGTGATTGCGAGACACACACCTGACACAACTTCACAACTGTATCACTCCTGCTGCAGTGACCCATTGTCCACATTCATAATAAAAGGGGTACCACATTTCATTACCATCAGTGAAAGTTAAGATATTGTCATAATTTTTTTCTACTTGTGATGGGCAGAATAATACCCCCTCAAAGATGTCGATTCCTAATCACTGAAATCTATGAACATGCTATCTTCCATGGCAAAGGAAAGTTGGCTAATGTGGTTAAGTTCTTAAGAGAGACTATTCTGACCCATGTTTCAAAAGGTCCACATAAGAGGCACACAGGAGCATCAGAGTCAGATAAGGAGATGTGATAATGGAAACAGGTTTGAGTGATGCAGCCATGAGCCAAGGAATGCCAGCAGTCTCCAGATGTGAGAAAAATGTGAAGAAATGGATTCTCCCTCAAGCCTGCTGAAGGATGCAGCCCTGCTGACTCCTTGGCTTCAGACTTCTAACTGCCAGAACCGTAAGATCACAGATTTGTGCTAGTTTAAGTAAGCTATAAAGTGTGTGGTTATTTGCAATAAGAGCCAAAGGAAACTAAAACCACCCAAGTTCTTAGATCCCTGAATCTCAACCACTGCTTTTCTTAGATCCCTGAATCTCAACCACTGCTCTGTGGGCTCAAAGACTTCAGGTGAAGAACCCTCTTAGATACGTTCAACACTTAGGAAGAATCTCAGTTCCTTAAGCTACAAAATCATGGTGGTTTGTGTTAAGGATGTACATGGCCTTTCTTGTTCCTTGACTCACTAATTTCACTGTCATTCACAGTCCAGGTGTAATAGAAAGGATGGCCTAAAAAACAAATAAACAAAAATGGTAAAATGTTTTCTCTCTCTTTTAAATTACAAATTAACATGAGAGTATAGATGTTTAGGTTAATTGTTTTCAATTCTAAGGTAAAGTTCAAGTTGTAGTTGAGCCCTTCACCCAGGGGCATGCTGAACACTCTCCCATTTGTGCACCTTAGGTGAGATCCCACAATTGTCCTCCCCCCTCCCACCAATTATCCTTCCTCCTATCTCTTCTCCTCTTCCCCCCCCCTGCTAGATTATATTTGTGTTTTTTTCTTTCGTGTGGGGTGTAGTTTGTATATTACTTTCATATTAGTGTTGAGTACATTGGATTTTTTTTCTATTCTTGAGATACTAAGAAGAATGTGTTTCAACTTCATCCAAGTAGAAACAAAAGTTGTATTGTTTCCATCTTTTCTTATGCTGAATAATACTCCATGGTATATATATACTATAGTTTGTTAATCCGTTCATGGGTTTATAGGCATTTGGGTTGCTTCTCGTCTACCCATGGAAAATGCTTTCTCTTTAAAATATCCTCTACTCCTTTCTAACAACTAAAACCAGTATCCCTGCCTTAGGCCAGTGGTCTGGAGGGGCAGGGGGATGTCCTTTGTTCTTTGTGCTAGTCCCAGTGGAGGTCAGAGTTGGAGGTCTGGGCCAAGGTCATGAGATTGTCTTCCCTGGAAAGGGAAAGTTCAAAGTCATCAACCATACATTGAACAGCAATTATTTGAAGCTAAATATCCTCCTTTTCAAAGCTCTGTATTTCTGCTTATGATTAGGGTGATGGCAGGTATGTAGGAGTCTACTATCTCATTTGCCAACAAGTTAAAAAACTCATCTATCCTTGTCCTCAAACCACTTGTCCTGGTTCTTCTGGTGCAGCCTGGGAACAAGTGGGAGCCTTTGGTAACATAGGGAAATTTAGTACCTGGTACTAGAACCAGGAATGTTGAGACAAATTCCCCACACTGAACCCTGCTTCTGCCTCAAATTAGGGAACATGGATACTACCAGCCAGGAGGGCAGGGCAGGCTGAAAGGACAGCTGAATCCTGGAGCTCGGTAGTCAAGCAACTGGGGACCAGTATAGGGTGGCCAGGGAGGTGGTTGTGTGTCATGGCTTGGGCAATGGCCCAAGTGATGCAGGAATGACCACTGGGCAGAAAAAGATGCTTTCCCCATAAAAAGCACATCTAGTCTCTTGGTAATACAAGCTTCTATTCAAGGACCTTATAATATAGTAGGAGAGAAAAAACAGAAATGTAACCCACTTGTAGGCAAAGGAAAAGCACTTTGGGTTGAGAGCAAAACCTTGCTTAGTGCAGAGTGCCATAGAGGGGGAAAGAACCAACAGTGGGCAGCCACGGAGAGCTTCATGGAGGAGGTGGAATGGATGTTAGTATTTAAAGTCAGAGAGGAGAGGAGAACAAAGGGAGGATGGCGTAGATTACAAAACAAAAAGAGCCAAAATTTGAAGTGGGAAGAGGGCTGTGTGCTTGTTTCAACTAATTCTACTGAATTAAAATAATTAATTCAAAACAGTACCCAGGTGCAGCACTGGGGCTGTGGTGTGGTCTCCACCCTCCAGGAGCAGACAGTGATAGAGAAAGCAGACAGGAGAGGGGGTGCAAAGCCATGTTCAGCGAGGGAGATTTATACCCAGCACTCAGGGAGTCTCAGAATCTCCAGGTGTTGGGGCTGCTTCTGGGGCAGGGATGGGCAGGGCTTTGTGGAGGGAGGGCCGCGTAGCTGGAACAGTGTGGCACCTGTGTATGGGAGAGACAGGGTACTAGTGAGTACCAGCAAGTAGTTCAGCTCAGTGTATGTGGGTCTGACCGGGTCTGTGTCCCCATCCCAGAAGTACAGGCCGGTAGAGGGAAGGTAGAACAGGGAACCATGCAGCATTGCAGGACCAGCTGCTATGTTTTATTAGTGTCTCCCTTAGGTAGGTCAAATCCCTCATAAACCAGTCCACGAGGCATATCGATTTCTGTGGAACAGAATTTTAGTGCATTACTAAAAAATCTATTTCCAATTTATAAGCACTCAAGATAAAACAGCTGTTCTTCAGCCTCTCTTTACTGAATGAGGAAGAGGTGAAAAGGCTTCAGAAAACAGGAGAAAAAAAGAAGGGAGTTGAATAAATGCTTCAAACCATGGGCCCTGCAAGCAAATCCTTGTCACTTCTCCATTTCCCAAGTGTGTGGTGGATGCTTTGGGATACAAATTTTTCCCTGTTGCTATTTCATTTTCCCTAAGTATGCTCAACTCAGATGTTAGAGATAGATTGAACAGACAATTTATGCTTGGAAGAACATCCGAAAGGCCATGAGTGGCTGTGTGTGATGGCTCATGCCTATAATCACAGCATTTTAAGAGGCTGAGGCTGAAGGATCGCTTGAGCCCAGGAGTTTGAGGTTGCAGTAAGCCATGATGACACCATTGCACAGCAGCCCAGGGAACAGAGCAATACCCTGACTCAAAAAAAAAAAAAAAAAGAAAAGAAAAAAGCCCCCAAGTAGCTACATTTCATTTCTTTTCTGAAAATAAAAACAAAAACAAACAAACAAAAAAACCCCAAATAATCAGTCCATTTAATAAGAATGGGCCTGCTCTGTCCATGGGAGGCAGGGAAATCTAAGTACTTCAGGATTTACAGTACAGAGAATTTTTCAGAATGACATCTATTTAGCAGTTGTGCTTTGAATGATTCTAAATAGAAAAAAATGACTAAATGGCTGGGGACCTTCAGATCAGAAACCCTGGTCTAGATATGACAGTGGTCTGACTGTCCATCTCCATGCCTGGCCCCTCTCCAACCCCCTCATACAGAATAACCATTGGGAGCAGCAGTCTGTGCACCTTGTGCTCCACCCCTCCTGGTTGTGTATGAATAGATCGTGGGCCTATTGTAGCTAATCTCTATGTAAGTGAGAGCATTGCTTTACACAGAGCTTGGTGATTCTGGTACCAAGATGCAATGGCAGAGGTCTCTAGAGTCCTTACCTAGGATTGGTGACTAGTGTATGGTGCTCTGTTTAACAATGAAGGAGTCTCAGGGTCCCAGGCTTAGGTTGGGGACCCTGGGACGAGAGCACAGAGGTGGGATATGCTGTATCTGCTGGGCTCAGAGACTGGGAGGAGTGACTGAGGAGCCTTAATATAAGGAGAGTGCTTTTCCTTCCCCAAGGAGTTGGCGGCAATGGGTTAAGTGGTGTTCACCACTCTTACCACCATGTGTATGGCCCTAGCAGTGTCTACCTTGTCTTGCAGGCCCCAGAGAACTTGTAGGGAGCATCAGCAGAGGGCTGAGATGCTGTCTGCTATCCACAGAATTTTGCCCTCTCTGACTGATCTTTACTCCCATGTGAGTGTATTGGAGCCAGAACATTTAAGGAGGTGATTAAGGTTAAATGAGGTCATAAGAAGAGGAAGAGACCTCAGAGCTCTTTCTTCACCTTGTGAGGCTACAGTGAAAGGGTATCTCATTTGGGAGATAAGAAGAGAGTCCTCTCCAGAACCCAGCCCTACTGTCTCCCTGAGCTCAGTCCTGCAGCCCCAGATGAAATATATGCTGCTGGTTAAAGCCCCTAGCCTATGGCATTTTGTTATGACAGCTGGAGCTAAGACATAGTCAGCCTTACCTTACAAGTGCTGGGATGTGCATCCCATGAAAATTTGGCTTCCCAGATGCCCTACTCAGCCAATAAAAACAGGATAACAGGGTGCCTGTGGGCTGGTTTGTCTGCTGCTGACTCAGAGGAGTGGAAATGTCCCTGTCTTCCAGTACTGGCTAGTTTTCAAGAGGTAGGAACAGTGGAGACTGTGCTAGTATGGGATTTTCTACAGCCAAGAATAACAGAAGACTGAGCTAGAGCAGCCTAAACAAATTAGGAATTTTATTTTTTCCTGGTCACAAGAAGTCCAGAGCTATCCATTTCAAACTCTCATGGCAGGTCCATGATGTTATCAGAGACTTGGGATCTTCCTGTATTTTATTCAACTGTACATGGCAGAACATGTGCTTGTTACATTGTGGTTTCACAATGGCATCTCTACCTCCATCATCAAGACCCCCTTTGGGCCAAAAGAGAAGGGCAAACAGCACCTGCTGGTTGACACGGCCCATCCCGTGACTCCCATGTATGTCTAATTGTTGAAGACTGTGTCCCTCATGGTGCAACAAAATAGGTGTTCTGAAGGTGAGAAAGAAGAAGAAAAAGACACAGGAAGGCAGCAAGCACTGTATGACAGAAAGAGTACACAGAGCCAAAAGCAGGCAAAAGAAAAAACAAAGCCACACCTGCCCTGTGCAGACCTGGCTCCCAGAAGGAGGAAGACAAAATGAAGACACTTAGAATAGGGTCTGCTGCTGAAATTAAAGATTAGAAAGAGTCAGCAGGAATGTTAACAATAGCAACAAAATGCAGTAGGAACAATGAAGGGAATTCTGTTATGTCAAAACAGTGCTTTATAGAGCTAATACACATGATCTTTTAATTTAAAGGATTTATTTTGTAAAATGGAAGAATATACATATTGAGAGCTTAAATAATTGTCTAAGTGATCAAGTATAAGACAACTATCAAAACATAAAACAAAAATACAAAGACATGGAAATCATAAACGAAGATGTAAGTTATTTGAAAAACTGGGCTGGAACATCTAATGTCAGAAGTTTGAGTATTCTAGAGGAAGGAAAAGAAAGATTTGAATCTGCAGTCGGAAAGGGCTATCAAATGCCAGGGAGGATGAATTTTTCTGGGAGATCTTGAATTTTGGGTATCTTCTCTTGCAGAGGTCCAAGGTGATGCCTCATGTTCAAGGTTTGGTAATTATGGCACAATCCTTTATCTAAGTGCCAAGAAGATGAATTTAAGAACTCAAACTAGAAAAGGCCAATGATTTTCCAGAGAACAAAAAAAACTAAAAAGAAACTCATCAGCAATGGGCTTGAGGATGAAAAGAAGGAGAGAATTGTCCCCAAACAACTGTAGCTTCAAAGCATAGGAGCCACAGGTGAGCTCTGCTGCCATGAAGGTACATGGACAAGTGAGTCTAAAGAGAAGACTTTGGCCTGATAGTGCCTTGGCACCTGTCACCTCACCTGTGCACTAAGATACACCAGGATTCCCTAACAGCATTAAAGACTTCTAATGCAATGATGTATTGATAACCTCTTGGGTGAAGACCTTTCCACTGGGAAAGGTCTATGGTCTTTCTTCTTAGCCCAAGTCACGCCCTCTTTCTACACACTATTAAATGATAGCCATAGTTTCCAGGTAATAAAGTCAACTCTTCTCAATTCTTAGTTAGCATCATAGTCCTCTCTGGATATGGAACTCTGTCTTAAAACCAACGCTTACTTGGTAAGGCTGGGCTCTATTCTGGCCATCTTTCCAAGCCAGCTGGGAGTAGTAGGGGGAGAGTCTGTCTCCTCCAGTGCACTCATAGCTATTTGAATATCTTCACTACCTTATTTATTTATTATTATTTCAACAATTACTTATTGATCACCTATAAAGTGTTGGACATTGGTTCAAATTCCAGGAATTTTGAGCCAGCTGAGGCAAGATTTCTGTCCTCAAAGAACTCATTTTCTGGTGAAGGGAAGCAGTCATCCCAGCAGATAACTGTGATGCCATGTGGGAGTGCCATGGGAGACAGAGACAGGTACATGATGGACTATAAGGATGGAATGATGCTCCATCTGGTTTAGATGAGGAGAGAGGTGTCTGCAGAACACCCCAGTCCAAGTCTTAAAAGCTGAGTAAGGGTTTTCTACACATATATAGGAAGAAGGGATGGCACTCTGGTGAAGGAATGATACAATATGACCAGAAGCTGGGAGTAGAGCTATCACTTGGTGTATGCCACACATATTTAGTATTGGTTGAAAGGACATCTTACAGGAGCTGTCTAGTGGCAGAGGAGGCAGGAAACCCAGGCACTGTCCCATAAACATTGGTGGCAAGTAAAAGGTACACATGCCACATATCCCCCAAAAGTCTAAGTGCAGGGTACACATGCCACACTTCCTCCCCAGCCCCTGAAGTCCAGGATAAGCATTGTCAAGGATCACAGCCCCTCCTTGCTGAGTTCAGAGCTCCAGACCACCACCACTAACTGGTCAGACTAGTGTATAAAGTGGAACTTATTTACCATAGCATCTATAAGCAGCAGGGGGCCATCAAAGATCCAAGGTGGCATGGACATCTTTGTCTTTACTATACTGACTCCAGACTCATTGAACTCAATTCCCTGGGAGATGCAGGAGTGTGATCAGCAGTCCATTATTGTCCTCCCTGTGCTCTGCTGTGCACAGGGGACAGAATTCTCCAGGGCTCCTTGCCTTCTGCTTTTCAGGCAAGTTTGGCCTTGAGAAACATGTTGCAAAGATTGGAGGGCAAGGGGATGGAGGCAATATGGCTGACTGGAGCCAACTTTCCACAGAGGCTCCCATCCAGAAGGAGAGTTAAAGGCCAGAAGTTTAGCAAGTAAGCTGATGGTTTGGTTTGGAGCTGAGCCAAGAGAGAAGTTTGAAGAATGTACATCAACCCTGCTGAGGTGAGCTGCAACCCCAAGGATACAAACAAAAGGTACAAAATCTATTGCCAAGCAACGGGGGTCCCCTCCCCCATGAGAACAGCTTGTAGTAGACTTTCTACAAACAGGCGAGCAGAGTTCAAACATCCTCCCATTTTACCCCACGGGAGAGATCCTCTAAAAACCGGACCTCCATCCCCTGCTAGGGTGCCATGGCACTCTCCTGACAGGAATAAAACTATATAAACTGTACATATTCTCTACCTGCAGTTCTGAACTCCCAGCACTCCCCTCCACTCTCACCCCATGGTCTGGAAGCCTGTCCCCCATAGAGTCCAGATTCTTGGGTATTTTTTTGAGAGGTGTGGACAGGGTGTGGGCTTTTGCAGGTCTGTGCTGATTCTGTGGCACAGGGTAAGGACAAAACAGTGGACTGAAGGAACCATACAGGAAAGGGAAAGATGGTGCTCCCCCCCCACCCCCTAGCACAGAGCAGCAGTGGCAGCAGCAGGAACAATAGGGCTCACATCCCTGGGGATATTTTGGAAGGACACTCCCCTATCTCTCTGGGCAACCAGAGAAAGCCGGGCATCTTCTCTGGTGGCAGACACTGGTGGAATAGATCTAGGACAGTAACACAGACCTTGTGAGCAAAGGGTATGCCTGAGGCAGTACTGGCCTGGGTGGAGCACAGTGGATGGGAGAATTGAAGATGCGTGGGCAGAGATGGCATACTCCCAGGGCAGGGCTGAGCCAGAGGACTGTTTTAGTTAGCCTAAGAAAAACCCAGCCCTCAGGGGATCATAGCTGAGATAAAGGCTGCCAGGCCAAGGTTGGAACTCCAAGCCAAGTGTGAACCACACCTGCCCCAACACAGACTACATGAGAAATAGAAACACCAGCTCTATGCAGAGGCACAGACTGGGGCTGAGTTGCAGTTTCTGTGCACTCAAATAGCATCTGGTCCACAGGGGAATATAGCCAGGACAGAATCACAAATTCTGTGCAAATATAAATGTCAGCAACATCAATCAGGAGCTGGGCTGGGACTGAGTGAACCACCCCAGCTTCCGTTAACCACCCAAGGTTGTCAGGCCTCAGCTTCCTGTGACAGATGGTGGCAGAGTGTGGAGGCCTAGCTGAGGAGACATAAGATCTCTCTGTGACTCAGGCAGGCTCAAACTCCTGGAGCATCTGCTAATGGAGGGACCTGGGTCATAGCCCTGTGGGGTAACCAGTGACTGGGTATGACAGAGGTACAAGGTGGGGAAGGCGGCATCAACCTTCCCAGACTAATTCATTTGCTGGGGGGAGGGGGTCCTTCTGACTCCACGGAGCACCAGAACGAGCCATACTCAAGCTGCCAGCAGACCCCTGCTATCTAGTTGGCAGAGACCTTTTGAGCTCCCTCACTTAAGACCAGGTGTTGTCTGGGACAATTGACTTGGATCTCTTGGATTGGACCAATCACCTGAGGATTATCCAAAGTGGTACCTTGAGTGTATAGTTGTGGGAAGGTTTCATTTTCTTTTTCCATTTGTTGCCTGTGGGGGGTGAGGTGGCTTAATTGCTGGTATTTCTCCACAGCTGAGACTTCAACCCAGAGTAACTAATTCACTAGGGTAGCACAGAGACCAACTGAAAAAAAGACAGGACCTCTTAGCCCCACCACACCAAGTAAGTCCCCAGTGTCTCAGGCTGTAGCACTGTATGGGTCCTATGCAAAGCTCTAGGGGGAAAGGTACAGATACCAGCCAAAGCTCTTAGGTAAAGGGCTGGTTACTCCAGGAACCCCCAACCCAACTTTACCTTATCTGCTCATCTAGGCAAATGGTGTAAAAATATCATGGGGTGGAATCAGTGGGAAAACTCCAGTAACATGAATAACCAGAGTAGATCCACTCCCCCAAGGAATGATACAGTGGATAAAATTGAAGATCCCATTTAGAGACAAGTTCTGAGATGTCAGAAATCGAATTCAGAGTTTGGAGTGCAAATAAGATTAACAGAATGGAAGTAAAGTTGGAATTAGAAATTCAAGGAGCAATTGAAAGGTTTTCTCAAGAATTCAATGAATTCAAAGGCAAAATCACCAAAGATTTTGACACACTGAGACAAGAAATTGAAGCCCTCAAAGATCTGAGAAATACAGTAGAATCCCTCAGTAACAGAATGGAGCAAGCAGAAGAAAGGATTTCTGACATTGAAAACAAAGCTTTTGAATGCTCCCAAGCACTCAAAGAGGAAGAAAAATGGAGAGCAAAAACAAATCTTTCTCTCAGAGAGCTTTGGGATAATTCAAGGAAAACTAATATTCGCCTTATAGGAATACCTGAAGGTGACAAACTTGCTTCACAAAGCACAGAGGACATTTTCCATGAGATTATGAAGGAGAACTTTCCAGACATGCCATGAAATTCAGATAGCAGACAACTTCAGAACCCCAGCATGACTCAACCCAAGTAAGACAACCCTTAGACACATCATAATTAACTTCACTAAAGTTAATATGAAGGAGAAAATTCTGAAAGCAGCCAGACATAAGAAAACCATAACCTACAAGGGGAAGAACATTAGAATGACTACAGATCTCTCTGCTGAAACCTTTCAAGCTAGAAGAGGGTGGTCATTGACTTTTCATCTCCTAAAACAAAATAGCTTTCAACCCAAGATCCTGTATCCAGCTAAACTGAGTTTCATTTATGATAGAGAAATTAAATACTTCAAAGACATTCACATGTTGAAGAAATTTGCCATAACTAAACCAGCTCTCCAGGATATTCTCAGACCTATCCTCCATAATAACCAGCACAATCCTCCACCACAAAAGTAAACTCATTCTGAAACGTTTGATCAAATTCCAACTTCCACAGTGGTGAAAGGATTAAAAATGTCCACTGGACTTTTGAAAAACTTGATGCCCAAAATTCTACCAGGCTTATCAATATTCTCAATTAACATAAATGGCTTAAATTGCCCTCTAAAGAGGCACAGGTAGTCTGATTGAATACAAAAACTCAGGCCAGGTATTCATTGCATACAAGAATCTCATCTTACCTTAAAAAATAAATATAGACTCAGGGTAAAGGGATGGTCATCTATATTTCAGGCAAATGGAAATCAGAAAAAAGCAGGTGTTGCAATTTTATTCATAGATACAATTGGCTTTAAACTGACAAATTAAGGAAAGATAAGGATGGTCATTTCATATTTGTTAAGGGCAAGACTCAATATGATGAGATTTCAATTATTAATATTTA
>CAUYON010141272.1:0-28474 GCA_963573935.1 Arctocebus calabarensis
TGGTCCTGCCTCTGCTGCTAACTGGCTGTGTGAGCCTTTGCCAGTTAATCTGAGGGACTCTGCCTAGTTGTTGCAACTTGGAATTTTATTTTCTCTCTCTCAGCTCATTCCTTCTTACAAACTGAGGCCAATTCAGAGTAATTAGAGTGTGGGAGGTGACAGCCCATCGCAGTTCATCAGGTCACACTCATCAGCGCATGAGACCCCCCTCCCCATCAGCACACCCAGAACTGCCCCAGCAGCCCCCGGCCAGCCCCAGAGCCTGAGTGCAGGGCGGGAGGGCAGAGAGGGCTCCGCTGGCCCCATGCGCAGACCCATACCCACACCACCCTGAGCCATGTCACCACCTGCTCCAGGGGACGGGCTTTATCAACCAGCACCAGTCCCAGGGCCAGGCCTGCACCTTCCATAGCCCTGGACTAGCCATCACTGTCTGTTCTTTTCATATCTCTGAGGATTGAGCTGGCAGGGGACAGCCTGGGAAGGTAGGAGGAGGGGCTCCCGGAGCCAGAAGCTGAAGTGGGGTTAATGTGTGTCCTGTGGCTTCTCTAGTGAGAAGAAGTCTGGGCCCTGGGGACAGTTGGGGAAAGGGGTTGTTAGAGGATTAGTAAGGAACTTTGAGCCTCAGGTGGAGGCAGAGCCGGGAAGCTGGGCTGAGAGTGAACAGAGGTGGTGAGCTTGTCACTGACAGGGGGCCTGAGGGTCCTGCCCCAGCCCTGCCCCTTCCCTGCAGGGTCTTGGTGGCAGAGCCCTACCTATGTGATCATACAGCTCCAGGCTAAAGGGCCAATCCTTCCCCAGCGGGGGTGGGTGAAAGGGGTTTAAAGAGTTCAAAGGTCAAGTAATGTGGGGGAGGTGTGTGGATTCTAGACACTGGCTTGGTTTTGAATCCCAGGCACTTGCTTACTGTGTGACCCTGACCAGCTTCCCAAGCTCTCTGGGTATCAGTTTCCTCATTTGACAAACAGGACAAGGAGCCTGTCTGGGACCACACGTGGGCTCCCCTGGGCACAGGAGGGGCATCTGCAGCGCTCAGTGACTGTTCCTGTCTCCTGGGTAGCCTTCACAGTGCCTGGCTCCTGTCAGGGCCCAGTAGGTATGGATTAGCCTGGGGAGATGATGAGACAGGCTGGTGTGTGTGTCCGGGCCTCACAGCTGCAAAATCTAAAACTGTTGAACAACCAGAGGCCTGGCTGGGTGGCTAGGGGTTTGGTTTTCAGACATCAATGAGGACTTCCTGGAAGAGGCAGGCCTTGAGCTAGGCAGGCTGTGAACAGAGGAGGGGAAAGTGTGGGAGGAGGGGAGACCACACGTGCGCAGGCAGGGAGGTGGGGTCAAGGCGAGGCTACACCCTCTCTTGTGTTCTCTGCCGGTGTTTGATGGAAGAGAGTTTGGGGTTTGGCATTGGGTAGATCTGGGCTCAATCTGGACAAGTCCCTCTGCCACTCAGGGCCCCAGTGTTGTCAGCTGTGGAAAGCGGGGAATCTCACCCTCCTCACAGGGTGGTGGTGAGGCTGGCACAGGTGTTCTGTGTGTGTGGAGCTCCAGCCCAGAGCTGGTACCCAGGTGACACATGGTACCAGGGGCTCCTGCCCCCTGTTGGCTTGTCTAGGCCACCTGCTTTCTTCTGCCCCACAGGTGTCCACCCCACCAGGCCACGTGTGGTCTGAGCAAGGAGCAGGCTTTGGGGCAGAGCCCTGAGGCAATGACCACCCAGCTCTACCTGGATGGATAGAGCCCATGCAGCCCCACCCTGTAGAAAACAGAGAGGTTACGGGAGTGGCCCAAAGCCAGCCATCCCCCAACCCTGTCTCTAAGTGCTCTGCTCTCTAACCAGCTCTGGGGGTGGGGGCATCCTGAGGCTCAGGGGTTCTTCTCTGCCCCCCACCATCTCTCTACCCTCATAGTCACTTGCCATGTAATTCTAAGGCAGCTGGTGCCAGGAATGTGCATTTGACTTGTGGTTATGAAAGGTGGGTTCAATTCTGTGACCTTGGCAAGTGACTTTCCTAAAAAAGACCACAAATAGCTTGAACAACTTCTTGTGTGCCCAGCTTCTAGCAGAGACCATCCGTTTGCCTCTCTTTGTGTCCTCTCCCGGGAGGCAGGCGTCTCCATCTTCCTTTCATATACAAAGGGACGAGGCTTAAGGAGAGTGGTCAAGCTCACCTAGCAGCAAAGCAGGGATTCAAATGTATCCCCTCATGTTCCTTTAGTGTACTACACACACCCTGTGATCCTCAGCTACTTCATTTGCAAAATGGGTGACAATACACATCCTTTACAGCTCACAAGGTAGTTGGATAGTTCTAGTGAAATCTGTTGGGAAATGTGCCTTGTGCAGGGGACAGGTTTTGGACACATACCTGCGGGCACACACATACATGTACACACACAGACACACACATGTGCACACAGTTGTCCACTAGTCAATTACTATCCAGGGGATGAGATGTTACACAGTGGGGCTTTTCTATTATGAGCTTTTTTCTTTATCCACCAAGTTCTGCTTAATTTAGCATCCAAAATGCCCTGATACCCAGCTTTTGAGTGTATAAATCTCACTGTATGCATAAAAATATCTTAGTATGCCTGTACTTTTGATGTAGCCATCCTACCTTTAGGGAACACAGCCAGGAGTGAGTATTCAGGATCATGTACAAGAATTTCCCTACAGTGCTATTGACAACAGCCAATGTTCGGAAACAAATTGTCCAATAGGTAAAATTTTATGTCTATATGATGGGATAGCATGTGGCCAATCAAAGCCTGATTGTAGGCATATTTAATGATCCAGAGATGGAAGAGCAGAACCAGCACCTGCCCTACCAAATGCTCCCCATGGGATATCTCTATAGGTGAGATGACAGGCAGATTCTACTTTTCTGCTTGTTTTTCTGCATTGAATCTAGCTATTTAAAATTGCTTACTAAGGTGCACCTAGCATTCTCTTATTAGAAATAGGAAAAGTGGAGCATAATTTAAGGTCTGCTCTATGCCCCGAGTCTCACCTCTACCCCTATATGCGCCAGTCCCAGGGCGACCCAATGTCGCTGAACTGGGGCCCAGTATGCAGCCACCCTCTCTACTAGGTCGTCCTAGAGAACACCCTAGTGCCATCTACTTTTCATGTTTTCCAGGTCCCCAGATGTCTCTTCTCACTGATGTCAATGTTCTTTCTTCTAACAAACGCCACCCCTCCTAATGCCCTGCCTCCAACCTACTCTGGGTGGGGTAACCAGCTCAGGGGGACTCTCCTTTCTGGGATTTTCCCTAATTCTTAGATACTTAGAAATTCTGTCATATAGGGGCCAAAGAGGATGTCCAAATTCTGTACATAAACTTCCTTCAAATCTTGGGTAACTCTCAAATTGGCATATGCAGGCAAGGCATCAATCCAATGGGAAAAGCACAACAGCTGAAAAGATGAATTGTCATGTAGAGATTTCAGAATCTACCCAATGCAGGGTAAATCGAATTTGAAATCAGAGTTCTTGCAAGTGTGAGACCATGACTATAAATCTTCAGAATGGCCACACATTAGGAAAGAAGATGACATGATCAAAGAGGGATTCATTTCATCCTTATATCAGGAACAAAACTGACATAGACCTATCCCAAACAGAAAACCAGGAATTTAAAAGTTAAAGATTATTAACAATTGCTGGCCAAAAGCAACTATTATTACTCCTCAGGAAAATAATAAAACCATATCTCTAGAAAATATCGTTACAATGTGTAGTATGTAATAAAAAATGTCTAGACACATGAAGAAACAGAAAAATGTGACATTTAGTCAAGAGAAAAATCATCCAGTGAAAAAGATCCACAGGTGATTAAGATGTTGAAATTAGCAAATAACTATAATGAATATGCTAGTTGATAGTCGAAGAGGGCCAAGCTTGAAAAATCTAAGCAACCAAGTAAAGTCATATTGATTATAATCCAAAGTGTAAAATGAATATCCATAAGTCCAGACTGGTATAACTATGTAATTGAGTAAACTGTAGAGAAGAGGCAAATGAAGTTATAATTCACGAAGTTATAATTCAAGAATGGAACATAACTCTCAACTTCTCAAGTGTTATACCACTTATAGTGACTTCCTTCCAGAGAGTTAAGTATAGAAAGAAGGAAAAAAAAGAGCAACTTTACCATGGAGAAAAATGGCAAACACTGAGAAAATCTTAGCCATGGGATGAAGGTCAACATTAATAGTCTTAAATCATGTTGATAATATGTACCTTTGACAGGATGTGAGTAGACTTTTCATCTGTGACCTTCTTTCCTCAATCCTACCCCTCAGTCTGATAATGAGAAAAACATCAGACAAATTCCAATAGATGACATCTAAAAATATTCTGGACTAGCATTCCTCAAAAGTGTCAAGGTGATCAAAACCAAGAAAATTCTGAGAAATTGTTACAGCCAAGAGATGTGATAGCTAAATGTAATGCAATATTCTGAATTGGATTGGAACACAGAAAAAACATTAGGTAAAACCTAAAGAAATATGAATAAGCTATGGACTGTAGCTAATAATTATGTGTCAATGTAAGATCATGAATTATAATAAATGTATCATGGTAAAATAAGATATTAATAATAGGGAAAGCTGTCTGTGTTATGTGGATAACCTAGAAACTCTCTGTACTATCTTTTCAATTTTTCTGTATATCTAAAATTCTTCTATAAAATAAAGTGTATTAATAAAAAAGTAAAAATAAACCTATTGGATGGGATCAGCAATAGATTGGACAAAACATAAGGAAGAATCAGTGAACTTGAAAACAGGTCATTAGATGTCATCCAGATTAAAGCACCCAGAGGAAAAAGTATTAAAAACAAATACAGAGTCTCGTGGCCTGTGAGAAGGAAGAAAGAATGAGAAAAAAAGGAAATTTTAGAAAAACAATTTCAAAAGCTGGTAAAAGATAGCAGCTCATAGATTCGGGAAGCTCAGAGAATCCCAAGCAGGATATTTACAAAGAAAGTCAAATCTAGACATATGTAGTCAAATTTCTGCAATCCAAAGATGAAGAAAAGATGAAAGGCAGGGGCGGTGCCTGTGGCTCAAAGCAGTAGGGCGCCGGCCCCATGTGCTGGAGGTGGTGGGTTCAAACCCAGCCCCAGCCAAAAAAGAAAAGAAAAGATGAAAGGCAGTCAAAGGGGAGATGAACAAAGATAATAATGAAAGCTAATTTTTGTATCATAGAAATTAAGGCCTCAAGACAATGTAACATCTTTGAGGTTCTGGAAGGAAAAAACAAATAACTTTTAACCCAAGATGTTTTTGATCCAGCCAAAAAATTCTTTTAAATTAAGGTGAAATAAAAACATTTTCAGTTACATGACAGGTGAGAAAATTTGTTTCCAGTAGAAAACAAATACTACACTACATAATACTCTAAAGGAAGTTCTTTAGTCTAAAGGCAAATAACATCAGATGAATTTTAAGCTCTACCGAAAATAAGGAGAAACAAGGGAAATGGTAAATATAAAAACTGTTTTTCTCCAATTCTAGAAAAGTTAATTTATGACTTGGAGAATAGATAAGAGCAATGTATTATAGAATTTATGAGATAGGCAGCAGTGAAATATATGACAATATGAATGACAGTGAATGTAAATGGATTGCATTGTTATAAAGTTCTTACGTAAATAAAGCAGTATGATATTAATATAAGTTAGTTGGGTAAGTTAAGGATATGGGTTGACCACAGAACTGACACATGCAAGTAAGTCTTAAACAAGCTCAACAAGAAAACAACATATTGCAAACATTAGAGCAAATCTAAGAATAACACAAAGAAATACAATTAGAACATGAGCAAAGGAGCTAGATTTTAATTCCTAAAATCACTCAGTTGACACAAAAAGAGGACAGGAAAGGAAGAACAAAGAAACAAAAAATAAGTGGGGCAAGTAGAAAACAACTAAAAAGACATGAAAATAAACACTGACCTGAAATAAGTCAGATTCCTGATTAGTTAAAAGAAAAACACCCAACTATGTGGTGTTTACAAAACATACACTTTAAAGATGTGGGCTGACAGCAAAAAAATTTGGAAAAAGATAATTAGCAAAAGAAAGATGGCCTGGCTATAATAATATCAGGGAAAGTACACTTCAAGACAAAAAGCATTAAGAGACCAAAGAAGAGTGAAACTTACTAAATGTAGAATATAAATGTCTGAACACAATGACTAAGAAAAAGCCATGAAAGCTATGTTAACCAGTGAGATGAAAATATTTCAAATTGTATATAAAAGCAACACATTGTACCCCATGATTGCATTAATGTACACAGCTGTGATTAAAAAAAAAAAAGGATTAAATAGGGACATATTTAAAAAAAAAAAAAGAGAGAGACCAAAGAAGATATTAAATGGGTCAATTTGTTGAGAAGACACAAACTGTGAACTGAATTATGTCCCTATTCTTTGCAAATTTATATGTTGAAACACCAGTCCCCAATGTGACTGTACTTGGACTAAGGGCCTATAAGAGGTAATTAAATTAAATGAGGTCATAAGGGCAGATTCCTGATTAGATAGGATTAGTATCTTCGTAAGAAGAGACATCAGAGAACTTGCCTGTGTGGGTACCCTTGATCTCTCACAGGCATGCTCTCTATCTCTCTACCAAGTAAGGACACAGCTAGAAGGTGATTGTCTTCAAATCAGGAAGAAAGCCCTTACCAGAAACAAAATTGGCTGGCACCTTAACCTTGGACTTCCTAGTCTCCAGATCTGTGGGAAATAAAGTTCTGCTTTTTTAGGTACTGTCTGTGGTATTTTGTTATGGCAGCCTGAGCTGACCAAGACAGATATGACAAAAATGGAAGAAAAACATAAATCACTAGCATGAGGGGGGAGGGGTAAAAGGAGGCATCACTACAGGTTATACTGACATTAAAATGCTAATAAGGAAATGTTATGTACAACTTTATAAATTCGGTAACTCAGACAAATGTGAGAAATTTCTTATATAATGTGCCAAAACTAGCAAAAGAAGAAATAGAAATTCTGAATAGCCTTATGTTAATATCTAATATTTAAATTGAACTCATAATTAAAAATCTCTTCTGCAATGAGAACTCTAGGCCAAGAGGTAAATTCTATTCAATGTCTATGAAATATATAATACTAATCTACAAATTCTTTCTGATAATAGCAAAAGAAAAGACACTTCAAAATTCATTTTGAGGTCAGATAACTCTAATATTAAACTCTGACAAAGATATTAAAAGAAAGAAAATTAACTCAAGAACGTGGATACAAAAACCACCAAAAATATTTACGTATACAACCCAGAAATACATAAAAAAGATAAATACATCCTGACCAAGTAGAAATCACCAGAAATGCAAGGTTAATTCAACATTGATTTTCTACAGGAAAATCAAAGTAATTCACATTAGCATAACAAAGGGAAAAACCATATGATCAGCTCAGTAGATGCCAAGAAAGTATCTAAAACATTCAATAACCATTCCTGACAAAAATCTCTTAGCAAGCCGGAAATAAAAATAAATTTCTTCAATCCTATACAGGACCTCTATGTAAGACCTATAGCTAACTTAGACACAGTGATGAGAGATTGAATGCATTCTTTCTATCAGAAACAAGCTGTTTTAATATATTATCTTCTCTTCTATTCAACAGTGTTCTAGAGTTCAATGAAACAAGAAAAATAAATGAAAAGCTCCAAGTTTGGAAAGGATGAATTAAAACTCTAATTATTTACAGATGACACAAGTGTTCATGGACCATCCTAAGGAATCTGCAAAAAACCACTATTAAACATGACAAATTTCAGGATGCAACTAGAAGCAAAACTATAAGCAAATTCAACAAGTTTGAGTCAAAGTATAAAAATCAATTGATTTTTCTATGCCATGTTGGTGAACTTGTGAGCCATGTCTGGTCCGTCATATTTTTGTATGGCTTGGGACCTAGAATGCTTTTTAAAACTGTTAGATGATTGAAAATAATCCAAAAAATAATATTTTGTGACACATGAAAATTGTGCAAAAGTCAAATTTTCGTGTTTGTAAATAAATATCTACTGGAACACAGCCAAAGCCCATTTGTTTACATATTGCCTATAACCACTTCATGGCAGGGCTGAAGTAGCTGTGACAGAGAGCATATGGACTGCAAAGCCTAAAATATCTGCTCTCTTGTCCTTTCCAGAATAGCTTTGCTGACTCCTGCTGTATGCTAACAACAAACTCTTGTTTAAAATATCTTTTAAAATACCATTTTCAATCGCATCAAAAACATATTTAAGAATTTTTAACATGCAAGGATTGTATTTCGAAGTCGACAAATTACTTCACAGGAAAATTAAGAAGTATTTAAATTAATATAATGACATGTCAGGTTTATGGATTAGAAGATTCAATATTGTTAACATATCAATCCTACTCAAATAAATTGACCCATAGATTTGACATGTATGTACACAAAACCCAAGGAGGTGTTTTTTGTTTGTTTGTTTTGTTGTTGTGGGTTTTTAAAAGATATTAACAAGCCCCATGAGCTGGTTTTAAAATTACAGGTAAGTGCAATAAACCTACACTAGCTGAATAATCTTTATAAAGAACTTAGAACCTGATGTCAACATTATGAAGGTACAGTTATCATGACAAAATAAGAGGACACAATGGGCTGATGGAGAATAGAGACTCATAACAGACCCACACATATATATATATTGTCTAAGACTAAGGTATTTCAGTGAGAGAAAGGACTATCCTTTCAACAAATAGTGCAATGATAGCTGAATATCCATCTGGAAAAATTATGAATTTAGGCTCTTGCCTCACACTTTATACAGAAATGAATTTGGCATGAAATATAGATATGAACACAAAAACTAAAAGCAAAATGAGAGACAAATATTAAGTAAATATCTTCATAATTTGAAAGTCAACCAAGATTCCTTAAAACATAATAGCACCAACTATAATAGCCATGAAAGAAAAGACAATACCCCATTGGACATCGAAAACAAAAACCTTCTGTTCCTCAAATGATATCATTAAAGAATAAGAGAGTGTGCATAAATGATTAGGAAAAATGGTGATAATACATATACCTGATGAAGGACTTGTACCAGCTATAAAAAGAATCACAATCATTTGTGAAAAGAAAAAGTCAATGAAAACAGGCAAAGGTCTTCAACATATACTTCTTATTAGAAGGGATGTGAAATACATATGAAAAAAATACTTAACATTATCAGTTATCAGGGCTATGATATGTGTCAGGGGTAAAATTAAAAAGACTGACAATACCAAGTATCAGTGAGTGTCTTATCCTGCTTGTGTTGCTGCAAAGGAGTATCTGAGGCTGGGTAATTTATTTTAAAAAAAGATTATTTGGCTCACAGTTCTGTATAAGAAGCATGGCACCAACATCTGCTTCTGGTGGGAAGTGGAAGGGGATGGGGGCTGAAATGTGCAGAGGTCATGTGGTGAGTGAACAGAAGTTGGGGTGGTGAGAGGGAGGTGCCAGACTCTTTTAAACAATCAGTTCTCTACAGGAAGTAAGAGTAAGAAGCATTTGCTCTCCTGAGGAGGGCCCCAAGCCATTCAAGAGGGCTCCACTCCATGGACCAAACCCAAACCCCCCACCCACCCACATGGTGCCCTATCTCCAACATTGGAGATCAAACTTCAACATGAGACTTGGCCAGGCCCAAGAGAACATATCCAAACCCTATCCGTGAGGAATGTGGAGCCAACAGTAATCCTATATGTTTCTGGAGAAAATATAAAATAACACAGTCACTTTGGAAAACAACTTGGCAGTTTGTTATAATGTAAACTATCCACCCACACCACGACATAGAAATTCCACTGTTAAGTACCCAGAAGTAATAAAATCTTTGGTCTATAAATAGACTGTACAAGTATTTTAATGCCAACTTTATTCACAACAGCTCAAAACTGGTATTAACTCAATTGTGCATCAAATGTGTGTAGGTACACACACTTTGGTGTATCTATATAATAGATGAAACACGGAGCAATACACAGAAAAACTGATAAACACAAACATAGATAAATCTCAAAACAATATACTGAGCAAGAGACCCTAGACACTTACCATGGGATTCCATTTATATGAAATTCTACAACATGAAAATTAATTCACAATGGAAGAAATGAGCTGGGAGTGGAAGGAGTGCTTGAATTTGAACACAGAGATATTTCCGGTTTAATGGGGGTTGCAGAGGGTTGCAGAAGATCGGTGGTGGAGAGGGAGGTAAGCCTGCAAGGCTGAGTCAAAGGGCTGATGGCCTGGGCGGCTCTAGGAGCTCCGGCTGCCAGGGACCGTCCAAGGATCGTGGCTCAGCCTTGCCCTGTGGTGGGCAGCTGGGCAATTGTCCCTGCGCCCCAATCTCTCGCGGGTGAGGGGCGTGCCTGGCTGCGGACTCTTGGGCTCTCTGGGCTTTCGGGGTCCCAGACTGCTCTTGTTCCCGCTGGGAAGCAGGCCCCGGGGGGAATGGTGAGCGCAGGCACAGAGACACCCAGGTGACACCCAGAGGGTGTGGACAGCTCTGGGCGCCTTGTCTGGGAAGAACCCCTTCCCCTGGAAGGACCTGGTGCTGTTTAATCACCCGGGGCTGCTATTGCCTGTGCCCATTATAAATAGCCAAACCCTAGCTCTGCCTGATCCAGCAAAGCACCCCCAACTTCACGCTAAATGCATAATTTGCTGCAAATTAAACTTAATGGGACTAGAGTAATTATGTTGACTTTTTAAAGTACTTAGAGATAAATACATGATTAGATATTTCAGAATATAAACTTTTTCATTGTTTTTTCCCAAGGGAGCTGGGGGAGGAGGCTGAGGCTTGAGTCAGAGCCCGTGTTGAAGAAAGTGGGAGGAGAGCCTCGGAGGCGGCTGAAGATGCGCTTGGGCCCGCCTGGGCAGTGGGCCCCAGGCCTGCCTGGGAGAGCCACTGGGCAGAAAAATATCCCAAGCCTTCAACATACCTGATGGCCGGATGAGACCAAATCTATCATAAGGAATACTCAGAGAGGGTGACAAAGATCTGCACGCAGTCTGTCATCCCAGCATTATTTATAACGGTGAAATTTAGATGGGAACTATCTCGATGCCTAACAATAGGAGATTTGTGTATCAATTATGGAACAATTACACCATGGCGTGTTGGCCAGTAAACATGAAACATTCAAAAATTAATTCATGTTGGGAAAATGCTTATAATAAAGACAAATAAAAGCAGCATAGAAAACTGACATGAAGTAAATTCCTAATTTTTCATAGAAAAAAATAAAATCCAGAAGGATTTATGCAAAAATACCAACAGATGTTACTCCTGGTTAGGGGATTATAAAACATTTCAATATTCGTTATTTTTTATGTTTAAATTTTGCTGCAGTGAGCATTCTATGGTTAAAATATTATTTCAAAATTGTTTTAAAATGGAGGAAGGTGTTGAAAAGACCTCTATACCCTTTTCCCATAGGGAGTTTTCTCAGCATCAGCTTCCAGGATCTCTGGGTCCCTATTTGAGTCTCCTACTTATTGGTTGGAATCTGGGCTCAAGGCTGTCATGGAGATTCCCGTCTTCTCTTTTATAATATCATCCCAATGTTTTTAAGGTGGGCAGTTCTCTGCTTACAAGCTACATTTGCCAACTGCCATCCCTTGCAGATAGGGTGGTCAATGGAATGTGAATGGAAGTGTTAAATGTGGCTCTTGAGAAAGCTCTTTGATAGGAGCTTAGCAGCAGGCAGAATCCTCTTTGCCCCCTTGTCTTCTCCCTTTTCTCTTTCTCTCTGGAATGTGGCAGTAATCTCTGGAGCTCCAGCAGCCATCCTATGACCAATAGGCAATTATTAGGATAGGTCACACACTGTGGGTGGCAAAGAAAAGCAGAGGAGAAGCTTAGGACATTGACAAAGTTCATGGAGCTAACATAACATATGAGGACTTCCATGTCCAAAATTCTGTATTCTTAACTTTTGTTGAGATGGGGTCTTGCTAGGTTGCCTAGGCTTGTCTTGAACTCCTGGGCTCAAGAGATCCTCCTGCTGTGGCCCGCAAAGTGCTGGGATTGCAGGTATGAGCCACATCGCCCAGCAAAATTCTTTCAACGAGAGGAAAAATAGTCAGCTTTAATTTGTTGAAGCCAGGATTTTTCAGATCCCTGTTACAAGCAGTGGAATGCAATTTCTAAAAGCGACACTGGAGGACAGTCAAGGATGGCAGAGAGAAGACAAGCCTCTAGCTAATGCACAGAAATGTCAACGAAATTGATAAGAAACAAGGAACTTCTACTGGAGCATGAGACAGTGGGGCTTGGCCAAGGTGAAATGAATGCAGAAATCTCTAAATAGAAATAATACTTGTCAAATAATACTTAGTGAACCCATGATGGCCTAGGTTACTGGGCTATATGCCTATAAATGTGAATCAGATTCAGGTGCCAGGAAGGGGTTTTATTGTCAGGACACTGGGGCCAAAAGGGCTGATGCTCTACTTACTAGGGCATAGGATCAATAGATTACTTCCGATGGAGTGGAGAGTTCAACTGGAAACCAGGAAATGTGGGCTTTACTTGTGACCTTAAGAAAGTTGTTCTCTTACTCTGGGATGTTTCTTGTCTAGTCATGAGGAATAGGGACAAAAATTCTTTGTTTGACCAAAATTTAGTCAGGCTTTCAAACCTTCTCTTAGTCCCATCTGTGTATTTGTAAAATTCAGTTTCAGCAAAGAGCCCTGCTAGGTCAATTTAGCAAGAACTCCCTTGATTCAATGCCTCATCTTCTGCCATCCCCCAGGGGATATCCGATACCCCCTGGCCTGTCTTCAGCAAGAATCCTGTTAGATTGCTTTAGCCAGATGCCCCCTCACGCCTGACATTTCCTCTTAGTAATTTTCCATCCGCTGACCTCCCTCACCCTGATCCTTGGCTATAAATTCCCACTTGCCTATGCTGGAATTGAAGTTGAGCCCAAACTGTCTCCCCTACTGCAAAATCCTATTTCGATGGTCTTAAATAAACTCTACCTTGCCGTGCTTTAACAAATATAATTGAATAATGTTTTTCTGTGACAGGGATGGCACTGTGACTCAGATGGACTCAGATTCATCGCTGGAGCCCCACGCCTCTTGCCTGGGACCCTACACAAACACCTTTGAAAGCTTTGTCTTCACTCCCGACTGATTAGTCAGAGATCCACTGGTGAGTCAGATTCCTGAACCACTGCTCCAGAAAAATGTTCACTGAAGCTGATAAAGAAAGACATTGATCCTTATGATTTGGTTTATAATCTCTGATGCTGGGTGAAAGCCCCAACCTTCTTCTTATGGTTGGACCAGAGAATCTAAGAATTTTCATAACTCCAAGGATGTCTGACTATAACCTGGCTGAATGATAATAGCACATGGAGTGGGGAATGTCATAGTGGTGAAAGCCTTTGCCCTGCCCCAGATATACATCCTACTTGCCCTCAGTCTCCACTCTGATGCCCAGAGCTGCCCAGAATGTGGGAAGCTTGGGGCCGAGCACAGTTTGGGTTAGGGCACTACATTGAGGCTCATGGTGGTTCTCTGCTCCTTCCAGGCTAGCAGACCCGCAGGAAGGAAGTCAGTGTAGGGAAGGATGATGGCAATAGACAAAATAAGTCCTGCTTGGCAGAGATGAACCACCTTCGAGGATATTTTCTCATCAGATTTTAGAAACAAGTTGTCCTCTGACCCATCTCCTACCCTGATGCATAAATTTCTTCTTCAGCAACCACCATCAACCTACACAGGAACACCATCATCACTGATGACATCACCACCATTGTCATCAATATCATTGTCACCACCATTCTGAACCTCACCATCCTTACCCTCACTTCATCACCATCGCCATCATCACTAACATTTTTTTTTAGAGCACCTCTTTTGTGTCAGGCATAGTGCTGGGTGCTTTCTATATTTAATTGCGGTACATTCTCGTAACCATGCAATTAGGTAGGAATTTGGGGATGAGAAAACCAAGGCTCAGAAAAGTGAGTGGCCTGAGGCAGTGTAGATAATAAGCAGAGAAGGGAGGATTTGGGTACAGGTCTATCTGACCACAAAGGCCGATCTCTGTCTACTGCCATCTTGCAGCTCTGAGACTCGACCTGTGTTTGTGCACCAACCACTGGTAGGGACAAGGTTCAGCCTATTTATGACCTTCTAGGTCTGTTTCTCAAAACTGCCCAGAAATCTGAGCCTCCTAGTTGAACAGCACTCTCACCTCCCTTTTTTTAGACTTCTTACCTCTATTAACGTGCTCTAAAAGGATTAGCCAGATGTGCACAGAAGAGTATTGACTTTCTAGGCTGTTGGACTCAAATCTCAGCTCTGTCACTTACTAGAGCTCTGTACTATTTAATTTTTCTGAGCCTCGGCTTTCTTTTGTGAAATTGTGCTAATAATACCAACCTTGGAGACAGAGATTGTGTGAGTACCTAATTCTGAGTAGGCGTGCAGTAAACATTCAGAAGAGAGGGGAATCTTCTCTGATTACTGTTATTACTGTGGGGGTGGTGCTTATTAAGCTAGCTAGGTTTTGAGACCACTATCCCAAGAGACTTGAACTGGCCTGGAGGTGGAGGAGAGCAGAGAAGCAAAGGAACAAGTGACCTGAGGGACACATCTCCATGGGTTCACACTCATCTTCCTGTCAGATCCCACGTCAAGGTCTAGCCCCGTCCTCTCTATCTGACCTGTTGATTTATTTTTCTCATCTCAGCTTGGAGCTTTGCACTGCATGCCAAATTCACATTTACATTTGAAATCCCATCCTGTGAGTCTGGCTCCAGCTCTGGCCTCTGGGGAGTTTCTTTCCAAACCTGGTCTGGCATCCAAAGTGCTTACGCTTCTACTCAGACACTGTCATATGCGATCTGAGAGCCCACCTTGCTTCTAAGCAGAGTTACCCTTAATAATGCCATGGGCCTCTTTCTCTTGGGGGACTGGAGTTTCCTGGGCAGCAGGAATTGTAGCTGACCCTTTGGTCAATCCCTTTCCAGAGTCTAAGCAGCCCCCTTGTCAAGAAGAGTGAGGCAAAATTATTCCAACACCTGGTGGGAAGTGCTGGTGTTGATGGAGATGGAAGGTCAACAGAGCAGGGTTTCTGTGTCCTCAACTGACAAGTGACAGCTCTGGGCTTCTGTAGGTGCTGACAAGCAGACAGACATCCCCTGGCTCTAACCTCAGACATTAAACTCTGCAGTGGTAGGACAGAGAGGTCTTCCCAGGGCAGGAAGCTCACCTGGGTTCACCGACATGGTGGTGCTATGCCAGTTGGGCCCCACCCTGCTCCCAAGCCATGGAAGGAAGGTCTTAGTAGAGGACCTGGCTTCTGTCTCCCTGCATGATGGGAGGACGGCAGCTCTACTCCGTCCAGGACTCGGTCAGGACTCAGCCAGCTTCTTTGAGACCTAAGCACCCAGGGTCTCCTACAGGAGCACATGTGCTCTGGATGCACAGTGCTGCCAGGCCTGCGTCTGCGCATGAGTTCAACAGTCTTCAGGGGAGGCTACGAGGCTGGCCAGATGGGGAGGGGTCAGTTGCAGCTTGGCTAGTGTGCTCAGAGTGTTGAATAAATTCTTAATTCATGTTACGTGATGTAGGCTCACGAGGTGGTTTAGAATGGGCCACGTCCTGTGGCCAACAGAGAAACTGAGGCCCAGAGTCGGTGGTGTGAGTAGAATGAGGATGTCATAGAGCCAGTTTCCATACAAAGAAACTGACACTTAGAAGTAGGAATTGCCTGGCCTAATGCCATGCAACAAGTAAGTGTGTGACAGGTGGAGTCCCTGCCAGCCTGCTCGCTCCTCCTTCCACTTCACCCAGGGGGGCTCTGGAGGCTGGACAGCCATCCCCAGCAGGGATGCGTCTCCTTCATCTCTGTGGCATGTGTTTGTAAACTGAGCCTTTCGGCATGCCTGACACTGCATAAGGCACTTAATCACTATCTGATCCGATCCTAACAGGGTTGTCTCCATTTTACAGAGGAGAAACTGAGGCTGAGAGGGCAGTTAACTCAGCCTGGGTCCTACTGCTGGTGAGACTCGCCTGCCTGACACCAAAGTCTGAGCTTCCCACGTGGCCGCAGAGAGAGCTGAATGCTGTTCCAGGCCCAGTGGGATGAGAGGCAGCTCTGTGGTCCTTGGGGCCTCTAGATGAAGCCCACTGTCTGAAGAAGTGCACCCGGGAAGGCCTGGGGACTCTGCTGGGGGGTCTTCTCTGTCCTTCCTGGGACTAGGCCTTGTGGGCTGATCTGCCCCTCAATGGCATCAGAGCCAGTGCCCCTCTCAGGTGTTACTCTGGGCCTGAGTGAGGGTCTGGGTGGTGGAGTTCAGGCTGGGCTGTCATCAGGATCAGACCCAGCTCCCTCCTTGGCCTCACTGAGCCCATCTGCACCCTACAGGGCTGGAAACTTTCTGAGGGTCCTAAGCCTCAGAGCTGCGGCTCCCTGGCTCTGATGGGAATGGGCCCATCAGGTGGAAAGAAGCTCTGGGACAGTCTTTCTCCTCCTGGGGTCCTTGATTCCTCTGAAGTCTGACTTCCGCTACTTGGGTCCTACTGGTTCAGGGGCCAGGAGGCCCTGATTTTCACAGGGCCCTGTACATGGGGTCTGTTTGGGGTGGGAGCCCTGTAGACGGCCCAGGAAGGGTAGGAGATTCCATGTCTGTCATTAGCCATGAGGCTGTGCCTCAGACACTTTCATCTAGAAGTCGGAAGGGGCTCAAGCGATGCATTCTCTTACTCAAAGATATTGATTGGGATAGTTCTAGGTTTTTGTTTTTACAAATGAAGCTGCTGTGAACATTCTTGTATAAGTCTCCTGACGCACATGTACAGGAGAGTCTTTGGGGTATATTATAGAAGTAGAGCCGCTGAAGTGTAAGGTATGTTCATGTTCAACTTTATACGACAGCGCCAAATCGGTTTTCAGAGAGCCTGTATCTTTTCCATTCCAAGCGCAGTGTGGGAGAGTTTCTTTTGTTCCCCACCTACATCGTGACTTCGTTTTTGCCCCATTAGCAAGAATTCTTGGTGCTCTATAATTTGTATTTCTCTGATTACTAATGAGACCGCACATGCTTTCAAATGATCATTAGCCATTCGGGTTTTTTTCTAGAAATGCCTATTCTTGTCCATTATCAAATTTTCTATCGGAATTTTTTATTGATTTCTTATTCTTTTCAGGAAGTTTCTATATATTTAGGATAGAATTATTTATTGCTTATGTGTTGTAATATCTGCTGCGACGCTGTGGCTTATCTTTCCCGTTTGTTTATTTATGGTGACATTGGGTGAACAGAAACCCTTTGTCTAAATTGAATCAAGTTTATCAATCTTTTCCTTTATGTTTGGCAGTTTTTATATTCTGGCAAATACCTCCTTTCCAACCTCAAGTCATAAAGATACTCTATGTTTTCTTCCAAAAACATAGGAATGCAAAACACAAAATGTAAAACAGGGGTTACCTTTAGTGAGGTATGGGGGATACAACTGGTGAGGGGGTTCCAGGGAGTTCTGCTACCTCTTGGTAACATTCTAAATCTCAAATTGCTGTTCACAGTGTTTGTGGTGTACTGATGGCTCATGCCATATTTATAGACAGATGGGTGGGTAGAAGGATAGATTGATGCGTGATCTCGATAGATGTGTAATCTAGATTTCTGTCGTACATATGGAAAATTACATCATAAAAAGAAGAGATTTAATGAAGTAATAAAGGAAAACTCCCTGTGTGGGGCCTGGCCATATCAATAATGCCAGCTAAGATTGCTTCAAATTTTTCTGGCCTTGCTTTCTGGTTAGGCACTGTCCCAAGTGATTTGTTCTCTCTGGACTGTTTGGTCTTCACAGTAACCTGTGAAGAACCTCCCTGTGATGTTTACCCCAATTCACAGATGAGGCAACAGACACCTAGAGAGGTTAGGTGACTTGCCCCAGTTCACACAGCTAAACGGGGGATCTGAGAGGCAAGCCCAGGTGTGTATGACTCCAGCTGGGTCCCTTTCAGCCAGGGGATCTCTCTCTCCTCTCATAGCAGGTACTCAATAAATGGTGAGGCCACTCAGGGCATCTTCCTCACTGTGGCCTGGGGCACAGCCAAAGGCCCACAGAGACGTCTCTCTGGCTGTGAGTGTGTCCATCTTGAAGACACAGGGAAAGAGGTGGGAGGAGAGAGAGAGAGACAGAGAGAGAGAGAGAAGGGACAGTAACAAGGATGGAGGAAGGTGGGGAAAGGGACAGAGAAGGAGAGAGGGAGGGACAGGCCAGACACAGCAAACCACAGGCAAGATAGAAGGACCAGGACGGGTGGCAGAGGGCCAGGTTGGCTGGATGTGTAACCTAAATAGGACTCCTCAGTGAGCGGATCCTGGCCCAGGGCGCAGTCTCCAGAGGACTGCCACAAGGCTCTGTCCCCAGGCCATTGGTAAGAAGAACCACAGAAACAAACCAACCAGATCCACAGAGAATAGGCCTGGGAGGGACACCTAACACTCCGCTGGTATCCGGCTGATCCCAGGGCGGGATAAAGCAGATGGGATTGAACACAGACACTTTGGAAAGTTCTGCATTTAGTTGCAAAAATTAACTGCACGAGCAGCCGGGAGGGAGAAGCACCTTGTCAGCAATTCCTCTAAAGGAGCGGGAGGCTCAGTGTGAGCCGATGGGTGTTTAGTTGCTGGAAAAGCTCATGTTGGGAGACAACAGAGTGAGTGGCAGGTCTGGTGGGGAGGTGAGAGGCCCACTGTCCTGCTGGCTGGCCAGGTGCCATCTGGGTCCGCTCTGTAAAGGAGGGGAAACAAGCACCGGTATGGGAGGAATATTCTGGAAGGCCTGCAGAGTGGAGCACAGAGACAAGACAGAAGAGCATTGCCAGGCCATGTGGGGCCTGGGTGGTAACCCCAGACGCCTCTGACAAGTCCCTCAATCTCTCTGAGCCTCAGTTTCCCCGCCAGGGAAGTAGGAGTGATGATATCCTTCTCCTCGGGGCTGTTATGAAGATTCTGTGTCGAGAACTGAGCATGGCGGCTTTGGCTTGGCAGGGAGAAGCACCCAGCAAGTGTTGGGTCAGCAGAACTGGGCTGGCTGGCTAGAGAAGTGGCTCATGGGAACCCAATGTGGGACAGGTCAGCCTGGCTGGGTGTGGCGTGCGCACACACGTGCTCTCAGGCGTGGACTCCAGAGGGAATCCCTGTGAACACAGTCCTGGATGTGGATTTGGTCTGAGATCAAGTCGTCCTTCTGACCACCAAGAGCAATGCAAAGATAAAGGGGCTGTCCCCAGTGGTGGAGAGGACACTGAGGCTCAGGAAGGTGACATGGCCTGCCCAGGGAGACTCAGCAGAGCCAGCTGTGACCCGTGACTCTGACTACAGAGCTAGCACTGTGACCACAACTTGAGGACCCTGTGCCCATGGGCAGGGTGCCAGAGCATTTGGGTGGCCTCCATGCTGCTTGTTGTCATTTCTGATAATACCCGTTGGGTTTCTTTCTTCCTCCAATATAGCCTCCAAATGGGGGAACCCTCCTCTTAGCAACTACACTTGTGGGTATATTCTGGTAATGTCCATTTTATTCACAAAGCTCTGGGTAGGCAGCCTGTAAGATAGGCAGGGTGATCCCATTATACAGATGAAGAAACTGAGGCTCAGGGAGATGGAGGAAAAGTGGTGTGGGAGTCAAGGACTCTTAAGGCACCAGGGCAACATGCTTCCTTTCTAGGGGGCTCCTGGGACCCTTGGGCTTCCTCTCTGTACCTACCACATAAGGGCTGTCCCATCTCACAAGTGCCTGCACCACTGTGGAAAAGGGGACCCCATGGAGGATCTTGGCTCTAGAAGGTACTAGCCACCTGCACATGAACAAGTCCCCTCCACTGGGCCTCAATCTCCTAATTTGGAAGATAAGGATGATTATAATCACCCCTGAAGGCTGCCCCCAGGATGAGATGCCTCTGTGGTCATAGAGTCCAGCTGCAATGTTGGATCACAGGGTGACTTGACGAATGACTTTGCCATTAACCCAGCAGTGAGGCAAGACTCTAATGTCATTGGGATCACGGCATGACTGTGCCTAGACTTGCACACATGCCCAATGTCGTGCACTCCCCCTCCCAAAATACAGCTGGTTCTGAGGGGACAGAACCTTCCTAGCTGGTGTGTTCAAACTACTCAACCTCATCTGTGAAAGTGCGGATGATAATTATCCCTCACCTTAAAAGCAGGTGAAGACACTGAATGAGGCCAAGGTGTCCTCAGTGCTCCGGGACGTGGCATGTGTTCAATACGGTCCCAGTTCACTTCCTTTTTGCTGGAGTGGAGGCTGGAGAAGCACTGTGCAGAGAGGGAGGGAGAACAACAGTGGGGGGCTGCACAAAGGGGTACCCTGTCCTGGGGGGACACCAGAGGAGGGAGAGACATGCGCCTGCCTCCTCCCTGCTGGGGGGGTGGGGACTTGGAGGGCATCTCCACAGCCCCCGAGTTTTGGAAGCTTTGGAATTGGGGCCCAGAGTGGGGAAGGGGTTTCCTGGGTCGCATAACACACAAGTGGCAGACGCAGGACTATAACCCAGCCCAGGCTGGGCCTTGATCTCACTGCCTGCTACGTGTTCAGCAACCTCTCTCCTCAGGTGCACCAATTCTGCCCTTGGCCTCCACACTGACCCCAGGCTCTTGAGATGAGGGGAGGGAGAACAGCTTCATGGGGCCTAAGGACACATTCCTATGAGGTTTGGGCCTTTCCCAAAGAACTCCAATTCCATCTCATTGTGGAAGGAGTGGGGTCTGAGGATAAGAAGGAGGTAGCTGTGTGACTTTGGATAAGTACCTTGACCTCTCTGTGACTTAGTTTCTTTGTCCCAAAACAGTATAACAATGGTTCCTCCCTCATAGGGGTGTTGTGAGGATTAAGTGCCTTGTCCTACTGGTAATGATTCTGGCATGCACGCAGTAGGTGCTCAATAAGTGTGGGCTGCTGTTATTACTCTTGGGACCAGGTTTGCATCCTGGCTCTGCAACCTCCCAGCCGTCTGACCTTGAGGAAGTCATTACCCCCTCCCTGCACTGGTATCCACAGCCAATGCCAGAGGTTGTTGTCAAGATCAAATGGGAACATAGAGGATTTAAAAAAAAAAAAAAAGCTCGGTACAATGTATTTGTATAAACTGTAAAGTGCTGTGTAGTTATTTACTGTTATCCAGGTTCTGCTACTGTCCCCTAACCTGCCATCTTGTCTGGTCCCTCCTGAGTGTTTCCTGGAGCCCCCTCCAGCTGCTAATGAGCTGGAGGCTTCAGTAATGAGACTACTTCATCAAGTAATGTTCCGGAACAGCCTCAAGGGAGAAGGGAGAGGTGAGGGGAAGGAGAGGGGTGGGGTGCCTGAGTCTGCCAGCGAGTGGCTCCCCTCCAGCCCCACTCCCTGGTCAGCATCACGTTCCTCTAGTCTCAGGAGTGCTCTGCAGTGGGCCGAAGGGCTCCCCTGCCGCCCTTGCAGCTCTGTTTGGAAAGCCCCAGCAGGGAGGTGGCCATGGAGGTGCCACTCCAGGCCTGAAGGTGTGGTAAGGTGGAAGAGCCTTGATTCCCGGGCCGATGTCATGCCCAGGCCTTTCATGTTAATGAGCCAAGTGGACTTCACGCCAGTGATAATGAACATCCAGCCTTGGGCACTTAGTGGTGGCCGTTCCCTTCACCCACCCTCTTCAGCTGGTCAGCAGGCTCACAGGTGGGCAAAAGGCAGGCCTGGCATGAGGCAATACCCGGCTCGGAGCTGGGTTAGGCTAATCCTGAGGACAGGGGGACAAGATCGGACTCTATGGGAAAGGCCTAGTGGGGGTCAGGGGGGAGTGAGGGCCCTGCCAAGCCAACTCAGGATGAAAGGTGCCAGGGTCTGGACAAAGGAACATGATTGGGGCCCAGGGGCAGGGAAGAGACCCTGAGGAAAAGGCTAGGGGAGGTCGCAACTCAGAGACTGAGCGCTGGTGGGCCTGAGGAAGCTTTTGTGTCCCCTGACCTGGTCAGAACTGGCTTGGCACCCCTTCTGGGTGTGTGCTTTTTGAAATCCCACCTGTCCTCAGGAGTCCCCATCACAGCTGTGCTCTGGGGGAGCTCAAGCTACACAGAATCCCGGTCTGGAGCAGCCTCCCACACACACCTGCCCTCTTGTGGATCCCACTGTTTCGAAGGGCTGATTCAAAAATGAGCTGTCGCCAGGCCCTGAGGAAGGCAGGGCCAGCATCCGGGAGTCTTTGAACTCCGAGCTCCTGGCACTGACTCATTCCGATTCTTCCCATGTCTGCTCCAGGTCCTCATGAAATCCATACTCTCCATGTAATTCCCGTGTCTCTCTCTGCTCTGGGTTTGATTAGTGGAGGGTTATAAACAAATCTCAGAAAGAAGGAAAACCAATGTCTCCCTGGGGCAGTCCGAGTCTATTGATAGTTGGCAAATTGTTTTGCATCCAATATTATTTATTTTTGTATAGATAAGGAAGACTGAACTAATTAGTATTTTCTCTTTACTTTCTCAGGTCTCAGACTTCAATGAGGGTCTCTTGGCCCCACAGTGAACTGCTTACCAGTTTTCAACAAGGGGTTTATTTTCACAATTGCAGTTCACTAATTGATTTACAGCCAAGGGAAGATGGGGATGGTCTGAAGTCCCAGTAAGAGAATTGTTTTTCATTTCTCCTCTGTTAATTACATGGTTTTCTCGTGGACCAATACTCTGTGAAAATAGGGAAAGACTCAACTGCCCCATCTGTTCCAAATGTGGATGTAATTAATATGGGGAAGCAGGAGGGGAGGGTCTCCGTGCTCAGAGGTGGTGCCAGGCTCCTCTGCAGAGCTGCCTTGGGACTGGGAGGCTCAGCCAGTGGATTTCTGTTGGGATCAGGCAGGTTGGCTTGGGGAGAGGCTGCTCTGCTTACAGGGATGAAATGTCTGGGGATCTTGGTCAAAAAAGGTTTGGCCCTCTATTGAGCTACCGTTTGGGGGCCATCTACTATGTGCTAGGTGCTTTGAATGGATTTCCTAATTTAAACTTCACAGTGATACATTTTACAGACTTACTTATAGACAGAGGAACTGAGGCAGACAGATGTATGCAAAGCAGGAGGCTGGGTATGGGGGGGGGGTGCCGAACATGTTACCGATGTTAAATGGAGACTCAGCCATGTAAGAGTGGCCAAGACACTCAAGCTGGGGCTGAGTGTAGAAGACAGACCTGTTGTCTCAAAAGTTTCTGCTACTTCTACTTCCTCTTTGCTGCCATCTGGTGACCCCTCTGGACTTTAATTTCCCCATCTGTAAAATGGGCCCTGCAGACCAGAGAAAATGACCTTGAAGATCCTCTAGGCTTTGGTGTACTGTCTTCTGAATAAGGGGGCGCTGGAAGGACAGGCCTGGGGGGATCTTCATGATCCAGGAATAAAGGACCTCCAGGGCATGATGGATATAGGTGTGCCCAGAGAGAGCTGGTTTCATCCCCATCCCTTGAAGCACATGGGCAGGCAGACTCTACCCCCTAAACTTCCACCACCTAAGATTCTAGAGGGGATGTGACTCCTTCCTCCAGTTGGGACACCCTCTTGATCGATCCCTCACTCTGGAATATCTCCATTGCTCACTCAGGTGCTGTCTTTTGGCTCCCTGGCATCCAGCTGTCCAGACCCTTTGTACACCAGGGCCACAGCTCAGATGTGACTCTTGTGGGTAGCTGAGGGCTGAAAGGAGCACCCCAAGGAAGTCTCTTCTTTTCCCCCACTTGCTCTGGTTTCTATTTTAAATGGCCATGTTTTCTTCCCCACATTAGGTTATCAACGTCTCTAAGCCCAATTGCAGGGAAGGACTCCTACCTTAAGGGGATGGCAAGAAGGAGAGACATCCACAGGAGAGATGGCCAGATGACCGTGTAAGCCAGCAAGGTGACTTGCACAACTGCACAGGGGCCGAAAGGGGAGACTTGATGGGTCAGAGCAGCAGGCTCTGTTCTCCACAGTGCAGTAGATAGCAAGGTCATTGGCAGACTGGAGCCAGGCCTCTGCCTTCAAGTCGCACCAGCAGAAGCACCTAGTCCAGAGGGTGACTGCATAGGCAGTGGGTCATACCAGAAAGTCAGCTCAAGGGCTCAGAGCCTCTGGTGGTGAGCAAGCCCACCCCTCCTGCAGCCAGCATGCAGGCACCCAGCGGTTATACTGTGGTCCCTCTAACTTACTTAGGTCTATGTGATTAGACAAAGAAACTGCTCAGTATAAGGGGACAGTTGGGCCTTGGTGCAGGGCTCACTTAGTAAGCATGTGCAGGGATGCTCTGGGCCTGCCTCTTCAGCACAAATATAACCAGGGTATGGTGGTGGTGCTGGTAAGCCCAAGTAGAGGTGACTGAGGGGTCCCAAATAGTCCCTGGGGTACCATGGAAAGACCACAAACTCTGTGATCTGAAGCTCTGGTGTGGGTGCCTGTGTGCTATATGGCTGTGGACATATGACTGCAGCTCTGGGCTCAGTTTGCTTACCTGGAAAATGGGGAGAATAGTTCCTCCCTCACGGGGGTGGAGGCTATGAAATGAGGTGACAGGTGTCAAGTGCAGAGCATGGGACAGGAGTTCAACATGAAACTGCACCTTCATGGCTGTGGCAGCTCTGGGTCTGGGCCCAGGGGCCAAGGCACAGGTCACAGGGTCCCACAAAGACTTTAGGGAGGAGACAGTCTCATTGAAATGAAGAGATGTCCAATCTTCACCTGTGGAAAACTTACAACAGGTCAACCTCACCCTTGCTGTTGCCTCTAAGGGTTTGGTGCCTCCAGGGGCACCTCAGTTTCCCTGGGGAACTTTGAAGTGCAGAATCACAGGCTCCAGGCCGGAGATCCTGCCTTCAAATGGTTGGTGCACCTGGGAATCCGCACTTCAGGAAACTCTGGAGATATTTGGGGTAGTCACCCTGCCTCTGCCAGTTCTGGGTGCGAGGCTCGCTCCAGGGAGGCATTGGGTGAGTTACCCCTTCTCCGATCCTGCTTGCTCCCTGCATGGGTGGGGTTGATGCCTTCCAGGCTCCGAAGGAAGGCTCTGTGAGGTGCTATGAGGGGACGTGCCTCAGCCTATGCCCAGTGCACAGTAAGTGCTTTAAGGTTGTGGACATCCCCCAGACTTTGGCAGCGGCAAAGCCAGCCCTGTCCAAGGTTTCCCACTGTGAGAGTGTGAGAGCAGCTAAACTACTGCCTAGTGTAGACTCAAGTCTGCTTCCCAGACGGTCACGGTCCCTGCTCTGTCCCCTCTTCAGATGCAGTGCCCGGCACGGTGTCAGGTTCAGTGAATGCAATTGTTGAATCAATGAATTGCTGAATGAATCTAGGGCCACACGCAACACACCTTCACCCCTTGCTTCCTACAGCCTGTAAATGATGTGCAGCTATACAAGGCAGAGCTGACACGTGTTGAGGGTCTCCCTGGTAAGTTCTTCTAGTCTCAGGAGAGACACTGTTGAAGCCCATTTTATAGAAAGGAAAAGAGAGGCTAGAGAGAAGGGGCTGCAGTGGTACAAGGAAGAGCTGGACCTATTTGTCTCACGTGGCCCTTAAGCTTTTTCTCCTTTTGGTGGAAAAACAGTGTCCCAGGAGCTGCCTCTGTCACCTCATCTGTGCTGTTACTATAGCAGCCACCTCTCAGCTCCCAGAGAAGGGAAGTGGAAAATAGGTCAGATCAGTAATGAGCCTGCACAGTTTTGATCTGTCCCCTGATGGGATCTGGCTTCACAAGGCATGGTCTCCACATCAGAAGCAGCCTGTGTCTAAGACCTGGATCAAAGGCCCAGGGCTTCCTCTGAGCCCAGACACGGGGCTTGGAAGTTCTATCTGTGCTCAGGCCTCAAAAAGTTCCTCCTTGATCCTCCCACAGTGAATCATGCTATTGCTGGCATCAGCTCTTGCCTGGTTTCACTCCATGCCTGGATTTGACAGTGAGCTGAGGCTTCTGAGAAGGGCCACCACTAGGCTGCCTGAGACCTGTGGGGACATTGGGACTAGTCATAGTGACCAAGAGACTTTTCATTCCAGACAGCCTGGGTTGGAATTCTAGCTCTGTCTCTCCATTCTGTGAACTCCTGACTATCCCTTTCCTCATTGTTCAAGTGGAGATTATAATCACTTTTTCACAGTGCTGGTGCAAAGACCCACTGTGATAATGCCTGTGGGGGCTTGGAATGAGGCAGAGTTGGGGGGACCCTTCTCTCCAGGGTGGGGTGAGCAGAAGTCTGGCCTCCACCTCATGCTGTGTGACCTTAGGCTCATGTTCAATCTCTCTGAGCCTCTGGTTCCTCATGTATGGATAGAGATGATGTGATGATGAACTAAGAGGACAAGTCTGTCTTCAAACCTTGTTTTCCCAGTGAGGTTTCCCCAGGCAGTGTGAGCAATTCTGAACCCTGTCCCCACCCCATTCTGCCACATGTGCCTAGCACTGTGTGTCATTTACGCATTATGCTGACTGCTCCACTGCAAATTCAGCTCTGGGAGGCAGGTTCTTGGTTCTGTTTTCTGATGTGTCCCAAACACTAGAACGTCTGGCACACACAAATGCTACTGGGTGAGCCCCTCAGCTCCCCAGCTTGGAGACTGAGCCTCACTGTGGCTCGATCCATGACCAGTGCCCTGTTTCTGGCATCCCTGCCCCACCCGTGGCCACACACCAGGAGGAATGGGTGGGCTGATGCTCCGCTCTCCTCCTGCCCAGCCCCCCACAGACAGGACAGAGGTCCAGCTCCCATACAGGTGCGTGTCCAGGTGCTCTGGATCACGCATTTCCTTCTTCCTGTTACCCGTCATTTGTTTCACCAACATTTGTTGAGTTCCCACCGCATTTATCATATGACCCCAGGCTGGGCACCCTAGCAGCTTCATCATTACCCAGTGCTGGGGGAACAATGGAGCCCCACGGGGCTGGCCCTTCATGACTGAATGGGGGAGGGGCATAAATAGGCAGATGAGAAAGCAGCTTGGGGAGATCTGATGGCGAACAGGTGCATGTGTACATGTGTGTGTTTGGCTTATGTGTGCATGTGTGTGTACATTTGCATATGCATGTTCATTTACATATGTATGCATGTGTGAGGTGTGTGTATGTATGCGTGTGTTTGTGTGTGTGTGCACTTGTGCATGTGTGTGTGGAGGACTAGGCAGGTGGGTAGATAACAGAATCCCCCAGGCCTCTTCTCCCCTCCCCCATTCACAGGTGTCAGGCCCCTGTGGAGAAAACATAGCACTGAGCCAGAGAGACAAAGTCTTGAGGAGCCCTAGTTGGCGAGGAGGGAGAGGCACAGAGGTTAAACAGGCAGGAGGGGTGAGCAGCCCGATTGGGTCCTGCTGGACCCCTGTGCCTCAGACTGGAGAGGGCTGGAGATGCCTGAGCTAAGAGCCTGGGTCTACATAGCTTTTGGGAGCTCCTGCCCCTCCTCCATAGGTGACGGTCACAGCCTTCCCTGCCAGCTCTCAGGGGCTCAGCCAGGCCAGCTCCAGGCTGTTTCAGGGAGGCTCATTCTTGCCCCATGGCAACTCTGCTGGGCCCTCGGCTCTGGTTCCCTCTCTTCAGTAGGTGGCCCTGGGACCCCAGCCTTCCTGCTCAGGAGTGTCTGAGGTTGGAGTGGGTGGGGAGGGGCGGCCTGGGGTGTCCTGCAGGACCCAGTGTGGATCCTGCCTCTTCTGGGTTTCCAGCCCTTCTCCACCCATTCCTCCCTTTCTCTCCTGCCCCAGAATCAAATTCCTTCCCAGAGAAACCTGAACTGACCCTGGTAGGACAGCGCAGCTCAGAGCCCACTGAGAATAGAACAGATTAAAGGATGAAATGTGGGAGGAGGCCTCCAGGTGGAGCAGGGGGAGGCCATCAGAAAAGTAGACATGACATGGTCCCCAAGCTGCTCATACTGAGGGGGACGCACCAGAAAACTCCACTCAGCAAAGGCTGCGTCCCCATCTCCTCATAATTACTACAGCAGGAAAACAGCAGCAGTGGCTAAGTGTTTTTTTTTAGCAGGACATGTCTGGGGGCTGGCTAGGCTCCTGGGCTTCATCCTGGGCTACTTCTGCAGCTTCAGGGCCCATTTCACCTGCTCAGTTTGTGGGACCATGGGAGAGAGAGACGGTGAGCGGGGAGAGGGGAGCACGGAGCCAGCAACCAGGAGGGGAGCTTGGAGATCATCAGCCCAGCATCCTCCTTCTGCAGATGCTGATGTGGGAGGGGACAGCTGGGAACCTTCCTTCCCTCACGCAACAGATTTTCAGATCTCACAGTCCCTTGCGTGACATCTGCCATGCACAGACAGAACCCTGGAATCAGAGCTTCTTTCCTAGACTCAAAGACACTTTCATAAAAAGTCTTTGAATCACAGACTCTGAGCATCTGGTCCCTTTCACAGAATCCCAGAATTCTTAAG
>CAUYON010141273.1:0-14180 GCA_963573935.1 Arctocebus calabarensis
GTTCATTCTCAGGGACCACAAACCATGCCTTGTGCCATCCTTTCCCACCCTTCTCCATATAGTGAAGGAAACTGCAGATGACGCTGTTCTCCGCAGCCACAGAGGCCTGTTTCTGTAGCCAGAGACATGGGGTGGGGGTGAATAGGGGTGGAATCAATGTTAACAGAAGGCCTAGTCTGGCTCTTCTTGACAGTATTACCCCCTCAGTGTAGGGACTGGTACTCCATGTCTCAGATGAAGACACTGAAGCTTGTGTGGCAGGAGTGATTTGCCCAGTGTCACCCAGTAAGTCAACTAGAGTAGAGATTCAAAGCCAAGCTCGTCTGCCCAATTCAGACCATGGCTGTTGCCTATAAAAACCAGTAGAAGGGGTGTATGGATCTCAGTGGAGGCATCTAAATGCCAGGCAGGTGTTCTTTCTTTAGTCAGGCCATTTATTCCTCAAGTCATTCATGCATTTATGCCTCATCTTTTCATCTTTCATCATATATCCATTTCCCTATACTCAGTGAAAGGCAGTCTAGCATTGTGGTTAGAGGGGTGGAGGCGTAGTTAATGCAATCGAACTGAGAATCCCAACTCCAGATGAAAATGTATTGACTTGGAAAGAGAACACAGAGCTGTTGTGAGGATTAAGTGAATTAATACATGCAAAGCACTTAGAATCATCTTGGCACAGGCTAAGTGTTAAATACATTTTTTTAACATAAACAAACCTAAAAAATGTGTGTATGTGCATATGTCAAGAAAGATAGGATGGATATGTGTTAACAGTGGTAATGGTATATGAAGGAATATGGTATTTTATTGTTTTTTCTTCATATTGTCCTACTTTTCTTATCCTACTTTGTAATAAGAAAAGGCAATTTGTTTTTTTTAAATTCCAGCTCTGCCACTCATTTGTTGTTATCTTGGGCAAATAAATTCTCTGGGCTTTGGTTTCCTCATTTGTAAAATAAGGATAATAATAGCATGGACAAAATAGTTACTGTAAGGTTTAAATGTCTAAAGCACTTCAATAAAAATTACTGTCTTTCATTGAAAAAAAAACAAAAACAAACAAAAAAAACCAAGCTGAGTTGGTACCTGGGGAGAGAGTGTGTGGGTTAGTAATCTAGTCATAAAATGTTTGAAAAGAGATACAAGAACATAAATTAGGATGAGAATAAATAAGCAGAAAAGAACAGATCTGAGCACATTTCCCCACAGCCCATTAAACTAGTCTCTCATTCCTGGGAATAGGTCAGTCCAATGGAATGGTTTCATTAATTTGGTGAAGAATATTTGCCTTGTCCTTTAAGAGATGTAGATCAGTCTTTATTGGCCCTGACTGATTCACATAAACACAACATTTTTCTCCAATTACAGTATAAGATCTTCCATGTTGAGTAGACAAAGCATCTAGGATGCGTTGGTTTTGAGTTACAACAGGTGTAGGCTATTAAGCTCTGGTTAAAGTGTTCCCAGTGCTTGCATGGTGATGTTGAGCTCTTGTTCCATTACTATGGAGAGATTCATGACTGCTTTTTCAATTTTGTAAGTTCCAAATGTTGGGAAAAGGATTTTGATCATTCAAAAAAAGAACTTTGAATTATTATATAGAAGGGGATTTCTTATAATGGTGGATTTTGTTTGTTTATAAGGTTCTTGTTCTTATGAACACAAGAGCCCAAGTTTGTAATTTGACTGGCATTTAAAGTGGAGTACTTGGTAACAGAGGGTGTCAGACAACCAAGTCCGTAGCATCTTGACCATTTGGGTGGGAATACTTTAATACTTTATTACCTCACAAGATAAAGAGAGCAGAGTTATAGACAGAGTCAGGTTAGAACTTGTGACCTTCCAGCCTGGAGTTTGCTGTGTTTTCTCCTCTTCACTGGCACTTTCACATATCTGGTTGTCATGTGCCTCTGAGCAAAGATAGTTCTTGACTTTTCACAGAAGTTTTTCTGTGTTCAGTTGTCTTTTCATCTGGTGAAGCAGTATGTTGTTTCTTCTTTGGCTGTGGATACCAAATTACATGTCTATTTTCCGGATTAGTTTCACCAGGCACTCATATTAGCAGAGATAAAAATAAATTCAAGTTCCTTTATATGATCTAAATGTTGGAATAACCAGCAATCAAACTAGGTAGTTGGTGTGGCCTGAGTTAGAAAGACTGGTGTAAAGGGGTGCCAGGTCTGTGCCTGGACTGCTGGAAAAAACAGTAAGGGCTAGTAAGAGTAAGGCATAGTTTGAAAGAAGAGGTATAGAAGATAAAAGGGAGAATGGAGAAGATTTAGGTAATTTTCACTAAGCATCTAATGTGTTTTATTTCCAAAAGTGGGGTGTGCTTAAAGGAAGGAGTTTTTATAACATGACAATTGTGGTTTTTTAAAGGAAGGAATATAGATATACACAGGTTTCTTTCTTTCTTTTTTTCTTTTTCTTTTTTTTTTTTTTTTGAGACAGAGTCTCCCTATGTTGCCCTTGGTATAGTGCTGTGGCATCACAGCTTACAGCAAACTCAAAATCTTGGGCTTAAGCTATTCACCTGCCTCAGCCTCCCAAGTAGCTGGGACTACAAGCGTCCACCACAATACCTGGCTATTTTATGTTGTTGTTGCAGTTTGTTGTTTAGCAGGCCTGGGTGGGGTTCAAACCCACCTGCCTTGGTGTATGTGGCTGGAGCCCTAACCACTGAGCAACAGGCACCGAGCCATAAACAAGGGTTCTTAATCTCTGATCTTGGGAAAAGCTGTCTATTTCATGAAGTCAGCTACTTCAGGGGCCTGAGATCTTCACTTTCAGGTCACTTCCTATAGGGGTCATTCTTTAATTGTCAGTGTAGTTTGCCATGGCTGACAGGAGTCCAGGATTTCTTTTTCATTTTCATGACAGCATACGTGGTTGGTTAAGAGTATTTTATTTATTTATTTATTTATTTTTGAAACAGAATTTCTCTTTGTCACCCTGGGTAGAGCACTGTGGTATCATAGCTCATAGCAACCTCAGAGTCTTGGGTTCAAATGATCCTATAGTCTCAGCCTCTTAAGTAGCTGGGACTATCATGACACCCAGCTAATTTTTTCTATTTTTAGTAGAGACGGGGGTCTGGCAAGATCTTGCTCAGGCTGGTCTCCTGTGCTCCAGCAATACACCCACCTTGGCCTCGCTGAGTGCTGAGATTACAGACATGAGCCACCATGCCTGGCCCCTAAACTATGTCTTTTAATTGGAGTATTTCAGACTTCATAAGGGCCAAAGGTAAAGTTCTGGCTATTTCAGTCCAGTATTTTAACAGATTTTTTTCAAAATCATTTTTATTTTTAGATTTTTACATTTTACTTGCTCTAAGGATTTGGGATGACATGGGGTATAAAATTTAAATAAGTACCCTAGTGTCATTGTAAGCAAGTAGTTTAAAATGAGTCCCCAGATTTGATTCAATGCATAAAGGAATATTAAAACATGAGATAGTCTTAGTTACTAATTTTTTTTTTTGTGTGTGTGTGTGTGTGTGGAGACAGAGTCTTACTTTATTGCCCTCAGTAGAGTGCCATGGCGTCACACAGCTCACAGCAACCTCCAACTCCTGGGCTTAGTAGATTCTCTTGCCTCAGCTTCCGGAGTAACTGGGACCACAGGCACCTGCCGCAACGCCCAGCTATTTTTTTGTTGCAGTTCGGCCAGGGCTGGGTTTGAACCCACCACCCTCAGTATGTGGGGCTGGCGCCTTACTGGCTGAGCCACAGGCGCCACCTAGTTACTAATTTTTTTAACCATTCTTGTAGTATCAGCACGTCCAGTTAAACAACATTTAGTCTATTCATTAAACGAAAGAGCAGAGTGAGAAAAGATTAAACCTGGAGGTAAAACTGTAAAATCAATTTGTAGTGTGAAAAATGGATAGTTTCAGTTTTGGAGGGGCAATTTCCTCCAGAGATTTGATGAGACTTACACACAATGCACTGGGAAATAACTTGGTTAGGGATATTGTAGATCCTAGGACTATACTAAATATATATACACACATATATATCTTAATCATCCCCCGTTTGCACATATTTCCAATATGTTGGGAGATAAGTGCAAGTCAAAAGTTAAAAGAAAAGGGGGCAAGAGAATCTGCTTAGCTTGATATGCCATTCATCTGATATTATAGATTTAACAGTTTCTATAAGAAACTGGGGGGGAAAGACCAGGGTTAAAGAGGAGTACAGGAAAGATGGTCCAGTGTCCAGAAGAAATTCTGTCTCCTGGCCCTTCACTATGACGCAAACCCGGGGCTCTTGAGGGGTGATGACAAAAGCTGGAGCCATGAGAATCTGCCCTGGGCACCCTCACTCCAGTTTGGGTGCTGATGGGATCATTGTCCCAGGAGGCCTTTGCCTCTGGGGAGAAGCTCCCTCCAGTGATCACCCTTGCACTCTGGACAGTGGCCCGGTGGCTTGTCTGACAGGCAGGCATGCTGGAAGCAGTCTTTCCTTAAGTGGCCAGTCTGACCACATTGGAAGCACTTGTTCTTAGCTCCTAGGGCTTCCCTCTGCCCCTGAATAGTGCCTGGATTTTGTAGTGCCATTACTAGAGCTGTCATTCTTTTTTTATCCCTTTTTCCTTTTTCCTATTCTTCTTCCTGATCTCGATTATAAAAGACCACAATAGCCATTTTAAGAAGATTCTCCAGGTTATGATCTAGGCCTAGAGCCAATTCTGGAGTTTTCTTCAAAAGTGAGGGGCCAGCTGAGTGATAAATTTATCTTTTAAAATAATTTGGCCCACTAAGAAGTCAGGTGTTAACTGGGTGTGTTTTCTCATCACTTCCCTAAGCCTCTCAAGAAAGGCTAAGGGATTTTCATTTTGCTCCTGGTAAATAGTAGACAACTTAGGATAGTTCATAGGTTTTTTTTTCTTGGATTGACATAAACCTTTTAGGATACATGTTAAAAAATGTTTATGCCACCTTGTTCCTCAAGGTCTCATTTGGGATCCTCAAAGGGAGCTACCTGTCTTCCTGTGGGGTATCTGTCCCTTTCCTCAGGAGGCATATTGCCATCAGTGTTGGACATGAACCACAAATCATCCCAGTTCCTAGCTTCATCTAAGACTTCATTTTTTCTCATTAAAAGTTAAAGTTCTACAGGCTCGGCACCTGTAGCTCAAGCGGCTAAGGTACCAGACACATACAGCTTTAAATCCATCCCGGACCTGCCAAACAACAATGAGAACTACAAACAAAAAATGGCAGGGCACTGTGGTGGGCGCCTGTAGTCTCAGCTACTTGGGAGGCTGAGGCAACAGAATCACTTAGGCCCAGAAGTTGGAGGTTGCTGTGAGCTGTGATGCCACAGCACTCTACCTAGGGTGAGAGCTTGAGGCTCTGTCTCAAAAAAAAAAAAAGAAAGAAAGAAAAGGGCAACACCTGTGGCTAAGTGGGTAGGGCACCGGCTCCATATACCGAGGTTGGTGAGTTCAAACTCGTCCCCGGCCCCGGCCAAACTGCAACAAAAAAATAGCCAGGCGTTGTGGCAGGAACCTGTAGTCCCAGCTACTCAGGAGGCTGAGATAAGAGAATCACCTAAGCCCAAGAGCTGGAGGTTGCTGTGGGATGTTAACACCACCGAACTCTATCAAGGGTGACAAAGTGAGACTCTGTCTCTAAAAAATTAAATTAAATTAAATTAAAATTAAAGTTTGATCTAGTAGTAGTATTACATCTGTTCAACAGAGGTCAAAACTTTGTCCTACTCCCTGGAGAACATCTGTATACCTATCTGGGTCATCAGAAAACTAGCCTAAATCAACCTTAATTTGCTGTAAATCTATAAGAGAAAATACTTGTGCACTTCCTCTTTCATGACCAGCAGTCCAAACCAAGCATCACAAAGAATATGCTTGCCTTCTGGGGGTCCCAGTAGGACCATAAAAAACGCTTGGGACAGCCTACTTCCTGGGGTTTTTCTGAATGCATGGAGGAAGGTGTGAGAGAAATAGACGGTGGTTTTGAACTAAGTGGGGACAGCGCCTCTTTCGGGAATCCCTAACCATTTGGGGAAGTTACTACAGCCAGGAGAGCTGAATCCATCTGACAGGTTTTACACAGTTGGAGATTGTCCCTGAGGAAAAAGAAAGCTTGCACATATGGCACTTCAGATCACTTTCCTTTTTGTTTACAAAGAGTTATCTAATTGAAAAATAGTATCATAATTTAAAGTACCCTCTAGTGGCCATTGTTCATCATTGGAAAGTTGATACTGAGGTCAGGCCTGGGTGTAGAAGAAAAGCATACATTTCTTTTTTTCAGTATCTGAAAATCAAACATGTCCCAACATAGCCCAGCAGGGTGTTCCAGCAGCACAGGCCAAAATATCAGGTACCCGGGAGCTTGGTCCCACCTGATTGACAGTTCTCTTGTTAAGAGAACATGTTACTTGGGTGTTCTCTTAGAGAGAGAACGTTACCCATCTGTGGGAAAGAACAAATGTTCAGTGTCTTAATCAATCCCACCCTGTATTTCTGGGTTGTCCAAGCGCCCTCTGACCAAAGCCTTCTGGCCAGAGAAAAGGAAGCATCCTTCCAATGCTTGCGGAAGAATCCCTGAAGGGAGTGGCCTCAATCCCTGCACTTGGGTGGAATTAGCCATTCTTACCTGTATAGTGCTTAGTACCCGTTGCTTCTCCTGTGCTTATTACTTGCTGGCAGCACAGCTCAGAGAAATCAGGCATCAGGGAGCCTGGTCCCTCCTGATGCAAGTTCTGCCCTTTTCTGCACCTCCCCAGAGTATTAATCAAAGTGGGGATGAGCCCCATCCTGGAGAAAATGACTATGCAGTGTTTGCAAATTTAACCTTTCATTATTTCTACAAGCTTCTTCTAAATTCTGAATAACAAAGGAAAATAGACTTTTTATCCAGAGCAGGTCTTAAATCCTATACTTTCCACCCTTCTTTTTCTTCCCAAAAGTTAACCAGTCAACAACAGTTAAACTCAGGGTTGAGAAACACTCTAAAATTTTTGCATTAGAACCAGCTACAATTAGGCAAAGTCTTAAAGAAACCCAGAATGACTTGGAATTCTTCCATTTATGCCAATAAACCAGAAGAAATCAAATACCCAGGTTCATCTTCATTGCCTTTCTTCATTTTTAAGAGACTAAACTGTAGCCAAGAGAGTTTAGGGCCGTTCTTGCCTTGAGGAGTTGCCCCCAGTCTTCCATTCAGAGGCTCCTCATTGCTCAGAGAAGCCCAGTAGGGGAGTAATTTTGCTATTTGTTGAGCTGACTTCTTGGCCTCTAACTATTAACATAATTTAGCTTTTTCTCAAATACACAGAGAGCCAAGTGAATTTAATTTTGCAATGAAAGGCAATAAAAAACGACCTTATGACACACCTACAACATTGGAAGCACACTTATAACATCTGAAAAATACCAGAAAGAGCCTGTACAAACTTGTCTAGTATATAAAGCAATCCTTTACCAACATTCAAACCAAGCATGTAAACTATAAGGAGAGAGAAAGAAAGAAAAACAATAGAGGGTTTGTAGGGACTAGTAGAAAAGTTTGGGACCATGGAAGACATGAGAGGCTAGCAAAAGAGCTGGGAGAGCCCATTTTTCAGAAGGCCATCGAGTGCCATGGGATCAGAACCATTGCTAGGTACCCTACGACATCCGGGAGTTACTTCTGTTTGCTCAGTTCTCAAGCCTTCTAACATCCCCTTCCATTTCTTTTTGGAGCCAAGGGGAATTAGAAAATTCATTCCCCAACAGCCTCTTGCCTATGACCTGGAGATTGGCAGCCACACTATGCACTTTTATAGGCAAATGGGCATGTAAATTATTGGTCTCCATTATCATGATTATGGAGAAAAACAGGATAGAGGGAAGTAGTCCCATTGCTTAGCACAGTTCTTCAATCCTGTATGACACCTCCAAATATGATATTGGAATTTCACTCTTCAGTATGTCCTTGGTCTTGGGGGTTTGAAGAATGAATCCATGGACCACACATCAGTGATAAGATAGGATTTTTTTTTTTTTTTGTAGAGACAGTGTCACTTTATCACCCTTGGTGGATTGCCATGGTGTCACACAGCTCACAGCAACCTCCAGTTCCTGGACCTAGGCGATTCTCCTGCCCCAGCCTCCTGAGCATCCGGGACCACAGGAACATGCCACAGTGCCTTCCTATTTTTTTGTTGCAGTTTGTTAGGATCAGGTTTGAACCCGCCACCTTCTGTACATGGGGCTGGAGCCCCACCCACTGAGCCACCGGTACCACCCAAGATAGGATTTTTATTAGAAGTTAGAAAGGAATACAGAAGATGTAAAAAAAAAAAACACCAGATCCTCTGGAAGGGGGGAAGAACTAAAACTAAATTGGAAGTCTCTATGTGGGCTCTTTTATCCAGGGGTATAGATCTTGAGAATTACACTTGGCTAGGACTTGGCAAATAGAAACACATTTTCATCATTAATGAGTGTTACTGATAAAAGAATGAATGCAGTCCCTCCAGTTCAGGGCAAAAGGTCAGGGTGTTCCCTTCATAAACTTGCCCAAGGCTAAGAAAACTGGGGTACCCTGTCCAGTCTGGAATGGGGTGGGGAAATCCTGTATCAAAGTTAAAGTAGAAAGGAGCCATGGGATGTACGTGGCCCATACCTAAAGTCCTGCCCTGGTGCAAGGACAGCCCAGCCATTATCTGCCACTTCTCCCTCTTTTATATTTTTATTTTGAGATAGAGTCTCACTATGTCACACTCAGTAGAGTGCTGTGGTGTCACAGCAACCTCAAAGTCTTAGACTTAAGTGATTGTCTTGCCTCAGCCTCCTATGTAGCTGAGACTACATGCACCTGTCACAAATCTTGGCTATGTTTTTGTTGCCGTTGTCATTGTTGTTTAGCAGGCCCAGGCCAGACTCAAACATGCCAGCCTTGGTTTTTATGGCTGGTACCCTACCTACAGAGCTCTGGATGCCACTAACATGCTCTTCTCCTGGCTCCACATCCCGACTTACCCAACTCAGCGCCAAGGTTTCTTCTCCTTGGTGTAGGCCAGAGGAGGAGGAGAAGAGGCTGGTGCTGGGCTCACTTGTGTTCAATTTGGAGACTCAATGCCTGGAAGGTTGGATAAATTAGTGGAAGTCACTAATCCCTGGAGGTGGTGGATGTACTTATCAGACTTCAAGTACCTCTCAGAAACCTAGATCTCACACCCACCCTGCCCTGTCCAGTTACAGTAATCACATTGCTTATGTATATATCCCATCCTTTGCAGAGTTATGTAACCAAAATATTGAGGTTCCCTCTCGTCTTTCTTCATTTTTAGCCCCATTGATTTTTGTTCAGTGTATGATTTCTGGAAGATAGATTGGCATCCACCAAGGCAGTGCGAGAAGTGTGTGTCTATAGGTAGGCCCATTGTACACACTGTCCCATGCTTCCATGTGGGGCTTTGTCTCTTCCATGCTTGGACCTGAGAAGAGATAATGATAGAGAATAGAATGCTCCCTTATGGTGACAACAAAAATAGTGTGGTTGAGGCCAGTTACTTCTCTGAGGTTAGTAGAATCAGAGCCCTCAGGGCTGTACTTCAATGTGACAGCAATTATGTCTGGCCGTAGTGGCTCAAGCTTATAATCCCTGCACTTGGGAGGCCAAGGAGGTGGGTGGATTGCCTGAGCTCATAGGTTTGAAAGCAGCCTGAGCCAGAGTGAGACCTCTGAAAATAGTCAAGCATTGTGTCAGGTGCCTGTAGTCCCAGGTACTTGGGAGGAAGAGACAAGACAATCCCTTAAGTCCAGGAGTTTGAGGTTTCTGTGAAGTATAACACCATGGCACTCTATCAAAGGTGACAAGTGAGACTGTCTCCAAAAAAATGTGGCAGCAACTGACCACATGCTGTTCTGAATCAAGAGCTGTGCTCTACACTTAATGCATAGGATGAATTTTAGTGATATGTAACCAAAGTAATTCATTAATATCCTTTCATTCATCAGTTATGAAAACAATAATATTTTGGGATATATTAGGGTAAATAAGCAACAACAATCAATTTAACCTATTTCATTATCCTTTTTGTGATGTGGCTACTAGAAAAGTGAAAGTGACACATGTAGCTCTCATTTTATTTCTATTGGATAGGCTGAATCAGAGGACGGCTTCCCATTTCAAAGCTCAGGTTGCCCCTTCAAAAGATCAGAATTCAGGCAAATTTTTAAAAGTCTTAAACTTTAAAATAATTGTTGCTTTTCACAAGATGGTGCTGAAAGCAAAGATGGAAGCTCACACCCCTCCCAAAGCCAGAGCCAAAGCAAAGGCATTGAAGGCCAAGAAGGCAGTGCTAAAAGGCAACCACAACCACACAAAAAATGATATTCACCACACACAGTTTGGTGGCAGAAGGCTCTGTGGCTCTTCTGGAGGCAGTCCACATATCCCACTAAAGGCATCCCCAGGAGAAACAAGCCTGACCACTGTGTCATCGTGAAGTTCTCCCTGAACACGGAGTCCACCATGAAGAAGAGAGAAGAGAAAAATGTATTCATTTGGGTATCGAACCAACAAGCACTAGATCAAACAGGCTGTGAAGAAGCTCTATGACATTGATGTGGACAAGGTCAACACCTGGATCAGGCCTGAGGGAGAGAAAAAGCCATATGTTCCACTTGCTGATTATGATGCTTTGGATCTTGCCCACAAAATTAGGATCATCTAAACCAAGTCAATGCTGGTAGTGGTACACCTGTAATCCTAGCACTCTGGAGGGCCAAGGTGGGTAGATTGCCTGAGCTCATGTGTTGGAGTGCAGTCTGAGCCACAGTGAGACCCCATCGCTAAAAAAAAAATAGCCAGGCATTATGGCAGGTGCCTGTAGTCCAAGCTACTTTGGAGGCTAAGGCAAAACAGTCACTTAAGGCAAAGAGTTTTAGGTTTCTGTGAGCTGTGATGCCATGGCCCTCTACTGAGGGTGACAAAATGAGAATCTGTCTCAAAAAACAAAACTAAATAAATAAAAATAGCACGTCCAGTTGGCTAGTTTTAAATGCAGCATGGATATAGAATTTGTGTGCAATATAAATTTTAAAGTATTTTAAATAAAATCAAAATAGTGAAGGTTCAATTTTATTTATTTATTTATTTATTTGGACATAGAGTCTCACTTTGACACACTTGGTAGAGTGCTGTGGTGTTGTAGCTCACAGGAGCATCAATCTCTTTGACTCAAGAGATTCTCTTGCCTCAACCTTCCCAGTAGCTGGGACTGCAAGTGCCCACCACAACACTGGTAATTTTTTTTTGGTTCAGTTTATTTGTTTGTTTTGTTTAGTAGGCCCTTGCCGGATTCAAACTCACCAGCCCCAGTGCATGTCACTGGCCCCCTAACCACTTAGCTATGTGTGCCCAGCCCACACGTGAAATTTTAAGTTTAAATAGTAAACTATAATAAATTGCATATGAAGTTTATGTCCACCCTGTATATAACTTTTCACCATTATATATATATATATATAGTTAACATGTTGTTTCCATCAATGGAAAACTTGTATTTATTTAGTTTTTATATATATACACATATATATAACTGAAACTATTAAAAGGATATAATTTATATCCAGTGCTAAATAGAAATATATCCCTGAGGCAGAAATTCATGTCAGAGAAGGCACGAAGCCCTGGGTAAAAAGTGCTGCAGTTTGTTCGGAAAATTCCACAGTGTAGCTCAGCCCTTCAACCAAAGGTGTAACACATAGTCCTTTGTAGTACCTGTTAGTTATCAGCTTAAACACCACCTCCTGGATGAAGCCTCCTGCAATGCCAACCCCTTGGAGATGACAGGTAATTTCACTCTTCTCTGAACTGCTAAAGACAGCATTTGCTTTAACTCCCAATGGTGTTCATCTGCCTATGGGAGGTTAAGAAGTTCTTTATGTGCATGTTCTTACCTAGACATCATGATGTATATTGAAAACTCCTTCAGAGCAGAGTCTAATTCCTATTTAAATAGTAGGTGCCCAAGCCTTGCACAGACTAAACACTCAGTAAATAGAGTTTCATTCCTTTTGTTGAAATTTGTTAAACAGTTACTGTGTGGCAAGCACAGTGGCCCTGGAATATAGAAATGAATAAAGTTATGATCCCTGCCCTTAATTAAAAAAAAAAAAAGTTCTGTGTGGAATAAACTGTTGTCATTCTGGCCTCTTCCAGCCTCTTGTTGGATGGCATTCCTGTCTCTCAAGGTCAGAGAGATAGGGTCTTAGGTCTTATCCAATCAGGGATGCTCCAATATGAACTGTCCAATCAGACGCACAGAAAGAAGAAGGTGGCACCTGGGATTCGGAGCAGCATTAGTCTCTTGAGCTGGGCTCTGACCTGGGGCCACCTCTTCAGCTGTTCCATCTCCTGGAGATCCCAAGTGTCTCTGCAGCATCGAAGATCTGTAGGGAGGATACCAGGACCTCCCGGAAGCTGGAAAATGGCGAGTATGGAGACTGGGTGTCCTGAGAGTGGGAGGGGTGTGTTTGGAGCCAGAAGTGGCTGTGGCGGACCGGCAATTTCCCTTCAGTTTTAGAGTTTTCAGACTAACGTTTGCCACTGGCACCCCTTGGCCCACGGACCACACTTGGCAAAGGCGGAAGTGGGGCAGGGAGTTGGGACCCTGTTGCCTTAAGCATTCCTGGACCTATTACTTGGATCATGGCCTAGAGCTCTCTTTGAGCAGCTGTGTGCCTGTAGCACCCGGCATCCTTCTCTCATGGTGACGTTGGAAGGGTACTCAGGGAAGAAACCCAAGTGAGTGTGTGGGGTTTGTTCATGGGAAGGGCTGTAGTCTGTGGGGCCCCCAACCCCTCCATTCTTTTGTTAAACAAACTGAGGTTCCAATGCAGTGGCTCATTCTGTTGCAGAACCGGAGGTGGCTCTATTGCATGTTGTAGTTAAACACCGGGACAGGGAGTTGATGCTTAATAGCTTTATTACCAGAAAGGCTAGTAATTTTAGAGAACAGTGAGAGTAGTTTTTTTCTTAATTTTTTTACAGAGTCTCAAGCTGTCACCCTAGGTAGAGCGCAGAGGCATCACAGTTCAAAGCAACCTCCAACTCCAGGGCTTAGTTGATTCTCTTGCCTCAGTCTGCCAAGTAGCTGGGAATACAGGCCCCTGCCACAACTCCTGGCTATTCTTTGCTTGTAGTTGTCACTGTTGTTTGGCAGGCCTGGTCTGAATTCAAATCTGCCAGCTCTGGTGTATGTGGCTGGCACCTTAGCCATTTGAGCTACAGGCACAGAGCCGAGAATAATTTTTGAAATGTTATATTGTCTATATAACAAATTTTAATAGTTCATATAGGGAATAATTTCACAAGTACACTGGAAGTATGCTTATTGATTAACAACAATATATATAACATTTAAATATATATAACAATTAAAAACTAATCAAAAGACTCAGCACCCACAGCACAGTGGTTACAACACCAGCCACATGCACCTGGGCTGGCAGGTTTGAACCCTGTTCAGACCAGCTAAACAACAATGACCACTGCAACAACAAAAAAACCAAACAAAAAACCCAGGTGTTTTGGTGGGTGCCTGAAGTCCCAGCTACAGGGAGGCTGAGGCAAGAGAATCACTTACACCCAAGACTTTGAGGTTGCTGTGAGCTGTGATGCCATGGCACTCTACCGAGAGCAACATAGTGAGACTCTGTCTCAAAAAACAAAAAAACTAATAAAAATTATTATTAATAAAACGTCATTGAACATATTATCAACTTGTTGTATAGTGCAACATTACTTCCTCGGTTTTTCTTTTTTTCTTTTTTTTAAAAATTAATTAATTAATTTTTTTTTGGAAGGTGAATGAATGTATCAATGAACGAACACAGTCCACTCTGGGGCAAAGTGAATGAATGTATCAATGAATGGACACAGTCCATTCATGGATTTGAGGCCCAGTAAATTCAAATGAAACTTACCTAGGCATAGGGAATGGGGGTTCCACATTTAGTCCCGAGTGCAAAGTGAAGGAGACACCAAGGCACAGGTGAATCATCGCAGTTGTCTGGCCTTTTTGGCTATTGGAGCCTTCGGTGGGGGTTGGAGGGCCCCCTCCTTGCCAGTCATCGAGCCCACTGGTTCTTCAGCTGGCTGCCGCAGCACTGAAACTGCCAAGGAGGAGGCGGCTCCACTGAGCTGGCCAGGG